>JAGDQP010011684.1:1489-45838 GCA_022664845.1 Lepisma saccharinum
CTTTCTTTCTGTCTGTCTGTCTGTCTGTCTGTCTTTCTTTCGGATACTTGTAGGATGTTTCTACTCTTATTTATTCAACGAAACTGGCCGAAACCGAAACTTGCACCGAACGGAGAATTTCAAAGAGGAAATTTACATTCATCTCTGCTATACCTTTACCAATTACACTATAAACATAGAAAATCCATGATCTGGATTCATATTACTTCACTTTCTGGACAATTATACAATAAGAATAAGTAATTTTCTTCCCTTTACTCTTTAATGTAGATTCAATTAAAATACTCTTTCTTCTTTTAAAATATTTGACATGTCTCGTAGACCAGTAGTAACACTTAGGAGGAGAAGCAGGTTCAAGAACACTCTGAGTTTTGCAGGAGAATAACGTGGTAGTACACGGTATTTAAAAAAAAGAAAATATTTGTGTGCACCGAGAAACAATTTTCTTAGTATTTTATTTTATTTATGGCTTTTAGACATCTAAGGCTTAGGTCGGAATAGGGAACAGGAGGGGAAAGGATTCTGGAAGGTGTCAACCAGAGCATATGTTAAATTGACATCCCGGCATTTACCTGGTGTGACTGAGGAAAAACCCTGGAAAAGCCTCAGTCAGTCAGCCGCTGAGATCGAACCCACGACCTCCCGAATGCTACGCCTACACCTACCACTGAGCTACGGTGGCTCGGTACAATTTTCTTAGAAATGAAATATCAGCATTCTCATTTAATTTGAAATGAGAGAATACCGATTTGGAAAAGAGTGATCTTGTTACTAAAAACTGAGATGTTCTCATTTTCAATTAAATGAGAATGTTGACATCTCATTAAGAAAAATAAACCCTCTCCGTGCACAAAATAGAACTTTCCTCCCAATTTTAAGAACCGTTTTCTACTGTGTAGCTTTAAAAGAACTTCTGGACCTTACGTTCCTCATTCTTTTTCTTGGAACCGCGTTCACTAAGGGACGCCATCCCTCTAACATGACGGCCTGTAGTCCGTCGGTATTGTTATATCTGAGATTACTATGAATATTGTTGCCACATAAATTTCATTTTTCAATATTTTTTTTGTCATTCTTCTTCAGGCGCTCTTGCTTTTTCCTTTTTTTTTTTGTCTTTATGCCTTTTCCATATTTCTGAGTCCAGAAACTGTTCCAGAACCTGATATTTTCATCGGAGCTAGTGAAATGTATTAACAGCGTACGCGCAGTGATCAACATCATATATAATATGTAATAAATAGAAATGCAAAAAATGAAATAAATAAATAAATAAAATTAAAAAAAATTGAAAATGTAATTTTGAATTCAACCATTCAGTGATTTAAAAGAAGGGAAAAAAAGAGTTGCGATTTCTGTGATTCTGTTAAGATGACAACTCTGGATATCTTCATGACTCTTTCGCAGGTAAAACGTGGGAGAGAGAGAGCGAGCGAGCGAGCGAGAGAGAGAGAGAGAGAGAGAGAGCTTTAGCAGCGGCACGTGTACTATAAAATATTGATTTATACGATCACATGTTGAGTAGTCCTGCGATCGAGAAAATAATGCCTGTTCAATACAAGGCAACATATTAAGATATCTCCTTAATATTTGTTGTATAAGTACTTGAGGTTGAAAATCCGATCTATTTTCTTGTATAAGTCTTTCACTACAAAAATAAACTTTTCGAGTAATGTTCATTACTACATTGAAATTAAGGATCTAAATATATTTTCCTTTGTCATAAAGGAGAAACTTATAAATGCGATTTGATACAGATTGTGACTAATTTAATTGTAGATTAATATACATTTTATGCGAATTAATATGTGAGATGCACATAATTTTGTCGTACTTTGGAACTTAATAAAAACAACAACATAGGTTTCTAAATTTATAAACAATTGCAATAATTGTGGTGAATTTAGTAACTGTAAAATAATTACTGTCCAATAAATGACTTGATGTCTTTTAATCATAGAAAATTAGAACATGGTTGTAATAGTTTTGTAAATTTCTTTCAACAAATTAAGAGTAAATACAAACAAAATTATGCATATTTACGTATTAATGAACGTCCTGAAATGTGGTTGAAAACATGAAATTAAAAAAAAAACCGTTAGAAATGAAAAGAAGCGCAAAATAATAGAAGTTCAAAAACAGGTACGAAGATAGAAATGTGTATACAGAAGTATAATGGTGGTAATTAAATTGTCTTTGTGTTATGAACAGTGTGACAAGAGACGTAAATTCGGAAGAAACTATTTCACTTTAGCAAAGATACTAAAAGTGTGTGGAAAGCAGTGAAGATTCAATAAAGTAAAGAAACCAAGTTTTGTATTTAGGAAATTAGTTTAAAAAAACCAGCGCTTCTTGGAAGGACTTATCGGTCCGTGAATCTGATCTATGTATGACGTGGACAGAAGTAATATTATGGTTATTAAAGTGTAGGTGTTTAGATAGACTTGAAGCTCGATGAGTAGGTTTCGAGTCTTCAAAATGTTCTTTGATTCTGTCCTGTTCCTTCGTCTTCTTCACCCATATATATTCGCGTTTACAGGCAATTCTAAACAACAAATTCCTGTTATTCATCATGTTTGGTGCTCAAATTATGGGTTAAAGTCAGACAACATGCTCCAAATGTTGTGTATTCTTGGAGTATAAAGTTAACAAAATAACCGGAATGGAGCGACTAAACGTTGTTTAATGAAGTGATGATCGATGGATTGTCAATGCAATTTTTACGACACTTCACTGTATAAAAGCATTTCTTAAATTGAGTAGAGTTCTTACCTGTACACCGAGAAATAATCTTCTTAAAAATGAGATATATCAGCGTTATCATTTAACGGAAAATGAAAACATGTAAGTTTACAAATAAGATTACTGATCTTATTTTGAAAACAGTATATTCTCATTTAAAAATGAGACTGCTGATAATCTCATTTAAAAGAAAATATTTCTCGGTGCACAGATAAGAACCATTTTCTTAACTGTTTTCTTTTTACTGTGGATATTTTCCAAGTTGCCTATTTCATTGTAATTATTGTACCATGGAGGGTTCTTAGGGAATGAATGGTTTTCCAATTTTAGATTTTATATCATTATGAGTTGCTGTATCTACAATGAATACCAATTATGAACCAAAGAGAAAACTGGTCGAAAGTCTGTTTTCGATAGCGAGTGAACAAGCATAGAATTGAACACTTATATAACTGCTAATGTTATTGTTTAGAAAGGAACGCAGCATTATTTAATTCTTTCGTAAGTATTTAGTTCACGCAAGAAAACAAAACTTAAAAATAAGTATAAGAAACTACCATACTCAGTGATAGCCCATTAGCAAATAAGCACTTTCCCACTTGTGAAGGGTAACGAGAGAATAACCATAGAAGCCACTAGCAGCCTCCAGGTTTCCTAAAGGTTTATCGCACTCGTATTGTGTGCAAGTGGTCCTGAGCTGAAATCCAACGGTGACCCACTGAATGCAGATGTGTAGAATTCATTTTAACAAAAGCTGAAGCTCTCGTCCTAGGAAGCTTTCAATCTCGTTAGGACGTACCTGTTAACAGCTCAAACAAACTCTACTCTTCCAAGCTTCTTCACTGTTTACAGTTGTTCAGTAGAATATCGTGTTTTTCACTTCAAATGCAGAATTTTTTTGGGTGGTACTTACTATAATTATTTTCAAAATTGAATATAGGTAATTGAGAATCGATCACATGTATTTTAAAGGGAACTTTTATGAAAATACCATCGTAAGAATTGCATACAGTGTTAATAATAATTTAAGAACGAATAATGAACCTACTTTTATGCTTTGTAACTATTACAAAAGCGTCTTTTTTTTTTACTAAAAAACTATCATCTACTAGCTAGAGGGAAATTGCTCAAGAAATTCGTGATTTTTTTAATTACGTTATATAATGATAACGAAAAACAATAAAGCACACCATATACTGTATTTATATATCTAAACATAAAAATTAGTTATTATCTATTTAACTATGCGTAATCCGATAGTAACGGATTCTTTGCGAGGGTTAAGAGGAACTACCGCCCAAAATTCTTTGCCCCCAAGAAGAGTCCTTGGTGAACATTTGATAAGGGCAGTGTTAATACCAGAATTCATACATTTCGGGGAAGAATATGGCTTACGATATTTCTATGGCGTCGTTTCGTATACATTTACGTTAGAGTGTCTCAAATAACGGTTGGAATGACAAAAAAATATATGATAAGGAACCTTTCCTACGTAACCAAAGAGAACTTAATGAATCGAGACATCATATATCAAGAATTATCTACATAAGTATCTTCCTTAGTAACCGGTAGAGAGAATTGAAGTGTTTCGGAAAGAAGTCCTGTACATACCTAACCCATTCATATGACATATCTATTGTACATTCCTACTCAAGTAGCATGTGTATTGTATACTCTAATAGATCATTTCCACTTACATAGCGTATGTTGTTAGCGTACACACTAACATGTTGTTTCCACTCACAAGACATACATATTTCAATTCATTGTACATAGCTAATGGATTATTTCCATATACACAGCTTACATATTATTTCCATATAAACAGGCTGTGTCTGATCTTATAACGTCTGTAGTGAGTCTTTTAGAAAGTCATTCCTGGTCTTCCATGTAGTTCATTCCTTTGGAATGTAATATACATTCCCAATAGGTTCTACGGGTATTATCGGGCACGTAATGCAAATGTAAAAATGTTCATCATCATTTCACTCGACAGGTAGTGACCACCATAAGTTTTGAATCTGAATTTGATTTTTATTCTAAAGCCTTTATTCAACTTTGCTTCAGGCCGGCCATTAGTTTTTCTCTGGTCTCTCGTACAACTGAACGAAAGAGAAAAAAAATCCTCTTACCTTGTATAAGACTGTGTC
Organism: Lepisma saccharinum; assembly: GCA_022664845.1. NCBI lineage: Eukaryota > Metazoa > Arthropoda > Insecta > Zygentoma > Lepismatidae > Lepisma > Lepisma saccharinum. The sequence goes on from JAGDQP010011684.1 coordinate 6,379, forward strand.
TCACATATTTGAAAGTCTGTCGTACTCCCAAATTCAAGTTTCATTTCTGAGATGTATTTCACATTCAAGGTGATTATCAGTAGTAAATTTAGAGTGAAAGATAGAAGAAAGACAAATAATATTTCTTATTTTTTTAAAAATCTATTTTAGTTTGGAATTTTGCCTAAAATTTCGTATCCACGTTATGCAATGCCTCGGATGCGTACTAAGGAAGACATTACGATCGATATATTTTGATTATGGGTCCGTCCTGTAATTAGCGTAAAGGAGACAGACAATAACTCTTTTTCACGTAGTGCTTCTATTTAATTGATTGCTTATAATTTGTGTACATGTATTCTAAAGAACAAACCACATTTTTGGGAACATTGTAAGCTTTCAATTGAAATTAATACATATAAATTTACTCTACAATCTCGCTATAAGTATATACTTACATGCCTCTCCCAATGTTTGGCAATCTTGCTTGGTCATTTAAAAAATGAAACATTGAACAACTCACAATAGACGGAAAATGGCAGTGAACTTCATTTATGTTTGACGTAATTGATACTATATATTTATACAGGCGGATCAACGCAGATTAAATATATGGAAGACACAAGATATACAGATATTAAAGAAAAATAAAAAAACAACTATGCTTTATAATATATATCTGCTTTCGTTTAGACGAAGAGACTAAGTTCATGGATCAATGAAGGTCGTCAGATTACTAATTAAACCGAATAATTGTATAAATTTATGATATTTCAAATAGTGTGATTAATACTCAAGACTTTTGATATCTAAAAATATATATAATGAATTTGCCCGGCGCATACAACAGAGATAAATGAAATAATTAAGTTTTATAATAGTAACGGTGGTAATTTGTTAAGATACATTCTAAATTTAAACTTGAATCTACAAGAATTGGATTTTTCTCTTACGTTTGTAGAAGTGGAACTGTACTGATAAGAACATATTGATGGAAATATTTTTAATTAAGGTAGTAGCAAGTAATAATACTTAAATACGAAGTGTTAATGATATTATTGAAATTTAATACATACGTTTTTCTCTTATGGATTCCTTCCATACGTAACAGTTTAGTCACATGTGCAGGCACGCACACACATACATACATACATACATACACACATGCACACATCACCCGTGGATCGTACTCTGTAGTAGACAGTCTCAAGTACTCTTAACCAATAACAATCACGCCCATAGACAACTTGTTTCATATCTGTACACAAGATAAACTAACTTAAACCTCTTTTCTTGTTATGTTTCTTTTTTATAAAAAAAAATGCACCATTTTGTAACGCCTCCAAGAGTGTGAACAGAGCGGCAGTGAACGGCTGCAAGTCCTTTGTTTACATGTCCTGTCACGATACTGCAATACCTGTTTTTTAAAAAAAATTCTGATTCACCCTCTCATTTTTATTTTTCTTAAATAATATCGTGCCTTTTGTTATGACCATCTGTCTTCAACAACAAACATGAACAACAGAACAACAATCTTATCAACACTTCTTGCACATCCCCCCCCACCAGTACCTACTCTAAAAAAAATCTTCATCCATTATCTTCTATTTCTTGATCATTTCCCACCCCCGCGGATTTCTTCATTTCTTTCTTTCTTTTTTTTTTTGGAACGATTTGCACATAAGCACCATGATTCGCTTTTCAATAAACGTCTGTCTTGAAGTATAAGAGTCACCAATGATTCCCTTAACACTCGCCCTTGTTTACTTCAGAAACAAGTCCCCCACACAAAAAAGTCTTCTTCAACTTCACACACCACTATTATATCTCCTTTTTTGTTACGTATGCATTCACCAAGCGCCTTCAAGGCAATAGGAAAAAAAAATTGCCGTACGCAAACCGTTTTTTAGGGCTCAGCCCTTGAACATTTTTTTTGCAACGGAATTAGATTTGTTTTAAATAATGTCTTTTTTTTTTAAATATCTAACCTATATATGTATGTATATATATATATTACTTCACCACTCAGCACCACAATCATCCCGGTCTCCTTCTCTACGATGAAGAAAAGAATCATGCTTAAAGCCTCTTTTCAAAACTTTTCTACAGTCAAGTTGGACATCAGAACATGTCGATATAATAATTACAATAAATATTATTCTGCTGTACAACTCATTTTTCTTCTGGTTTCTAACGTAAGATGTAATATTGTATTCTTCTTTTTTTTTATTCTTTTAAAAAATTCAATTGTAATTCTTTTCTTGTCTCATATCTACTCGGCATCCTTTAATCCGTCATCACTAAGACAAGTATAGATGGACATTCTACATTGTGCGATTAATTATTTCAAGAAACCAAGAAAATGTTTTAAAAAAAATCATGTTAAGATACTCGTATGTATATGTAGACATTGTTATTAGAAATTGGCCTCTTATTTTTTTTTCGTATAACTAGATTTTTTTTTCTTTCTCAACAAGCAGATTTTTCAAATAAATTTTAAATTTATTTGTCCTATGCACCAGTTCTAAATTCTTCCCATCTATTTTGCATTTGAATATTCTTCTCATGGCCAAAACAAAAGTTTGACACAACAGAATAATATAGTTGCTTGCGTTTTCATTTAAAAATTTATTTTTTTTAAAAACTTAATCTGCTGCAGTATTTGACTTTATTACCCGTTGCTATTTTTTCTTTAAAATAGTTTTACTATTTTTTTTTACTCATTAAATGTTCATGATTCACCAGGTGTATCGAACACACTGTGAAGAAAACAATACTAATGACAGTGACATTTTGACATATCCACTGTAGAACCTGGAAATTACTCTATGCACAGCATATTTCTCAATATAAGTACATTTTTAATCCTTGTGTATATATATATATATTTTGCTTTTATTTTTTACAAAAGAAAACATGTGCACGTATAAACGAAGTATTCTTCCCGCCTCGGATATGTTCCAAAGAGTTTATATTTTTTTTTCTTAAATACACACAATATGTCATGTCTCTTTGTGCAGTTATAAGAACTGAATATAAACCCGCGCTTGTTTTCGGAATAGTCAGTCAAATCTCACTCTCCGATATCTAATTGTGCCTCTCCTACTAGCTTCCCTTTGACCTTGAGCTGACCACACCCCCACTAATACTCAGCAAGAAAAAGAAGGAAAAAATGTCTGTATCCATCTATGCATTGATTTTTCAGCATGGGCTTTCATATTATTGTTATTATTATTATTATTTTCCTTGGTTTTTTTTGTTCCCCTTTTTGTGGGAGCTGGGGGAGGGAAATTAGGTCATGGGATAGATAGGACGGAGAGGGGTGTTTCTTTCCTTTTTCTGAAGAGGGAGGGCGGAAATCGAGACGAAAAGGGGGCCCTCATCATTTGGAGCCGAGGGATGAACGAGGGGAAACTATTGCTTGGAAAATGGAATTCTTCCTCTTCTGAATTCGACGCGGAGGGCAGCACAATCGTCATGAAAACGCCATGTTTATAAAAGAAGAACTTGATGGCTGTTTTTTTTTGTTTTTAAAGGAGAGAACGAATTGAGATAATTTTTAACTCGGCTTATTCCCTTGGTACAAAACATCATCTTCCTGTCGTATGGATAACTAACTATCCATAAATATCCACGGCCAGTCTTCTTTCTGCTCCGCTGTTGTTGCAGGTTGATTGAACCTTTGCTTTCTCTCGAAAGTGTGCAAAAAAATAGAGATATATACCTATGACGAAATCGTGTCCTTATAGCCTGTCTTCTTCTTCCTCTTCTTCTATATCTTCCCTATTTTCTTCAGACTCCTCTTTGTAACCTGGGTGTTCTGATATTGCATAATAATTGCCATTGTAGATTACGCCCAATTCTCGTAGCACGTTGCCTCGAATGGTGGCTTTGATTGTCCAATTATAGCAGTCGTCGCTTTCGCTCTCTCGATCTAGCCGCTCCACATCCACGATTTTCGAGCTCAACCTCTCCAAGATGATACCAATGTCTTTAATGGTAAGGTGCCGCTTCTGATCAACGGAGAGTTGGTCAATGAGGAGGAGAAATTTTTCCGTCGTGATGGCTTCCTCCTCCATGATGGTGTTCTCGGTCTCCGATTCGGAACTCTCGTGTTCGATTCTGGACGCCGCCGCTGCACCTTCGCTTTCGATGTCTAAAAACCTCACGTGCGCCCCTTTCGGAAGAGGCCTTCGCACGTCCTGTTGAGCATCTTGGATGGGGGAAGTGGCCACCGATTTGTGCACTTGAATCTTTCGACCCTCTTCATGGAGCGCACAACAGTGGAAGTCGCACTCGTTATTCTCCGCAGGGCTCCCACTTCTTGGCTGGTGAACGTGGTTGGCACATTCCGGCGTGTGAATATGAATTGTTGTACTTTCGAAGGAGCTTCCTTGCTTTATTAGGCGAGCACCTGACTGAACACCAGACATTGCTCCATAGGAACTACTAACTTTGGCCGTATGAACATCATCATGGTTTATCACAGTAATTTGAGGGCTGTACCTGGGAGGGTAGACATCATTGATGAGAGTCTCTTTCTTACCATCCCGTGACACAGTACTATGGATGCCGAGTTTCTCGAGGCTCGTTTGAATAACCAGAGCAGGTCTGGAAGCCGCCGCAGCACCTTCCCCTACCCCCGCGGGCTTGCCTCCCACCCCTACAGTCGGGAACACAGGCTTGGCACCCACCGCCTCCGCCTTCTTTGGCGACAACCTGGAAGCTTCTGTTTTGTGCGTTGCTTGCTGTCGGTGGTCCCAGTGGAGGACCACGGTGACTCTACCCTTGTTATCCATGATCTTCCACGAGGGTGTCTCATCATGCAGTTCCAGAGCGTGTATCGTCTCGCAGACGATCCTCGGGATGGCAGAGATGGCTAGGAACGAAATGAGAAGAAAAAGAAGTATCAGAGTTAGAAATAATATTACAACAATAAGTACTTTACCAAGACAGATATATTAACAAACAATACACATTAGCATGACGTGATAAAATAATGTAGACAAACAAAGAGTTTATTTATGTAAACAGTGCATAAATAACGCAAATATTAAATGGTTAGCTTTCGCCAATAAGGCATTGTCACGAAAAGAAGTGTAAAACGTTAGAGCATAACTGGCCTTATCTTTTAGCATGGCATCCTAGTATTTTTATCTCCAAATTTTCTTTACGCATTTTCCATGGTCATACCTATCAGCGAAAGATAGTCATTTGTTCATTTGTGTGCGTGAATTGTGCATCTACAGTATTTACAAAACTGAAAAGGCAAGGAACCTCTTTTTCTACCTATCTATACAATGTATTCTCCGGAAACGTAGCTATAAATAGGTCTAGGTTAATTGAAACACTGAGAGAACCAATACAATTTTATCTTCTCGACATTTTCTTTAAAGTTCGAATAAAACGTTAAAAAGGCGAACATTGTTTAGTTTTCTAAACGTTAAATCAACATTTGGTTGAATAAAACGTTGAAAAGGGGGAAATTGTTCGATTGTATTAACAATAAATTTACCGTTGGTTGAATAAAACGTCAACAAGGCGGACATTGGTCGGTATTCTAAACGTTAAATGAACCTTTGGTTTAATAAAACATAAAAAAGGATAAACGATGTCTGATTTTCTCAACGTTAAATCAACTTTTTGTTGAATAATACATCAAAAGGGTAAACCTTGTCCGGATTTATCAACGTTAAATCAACCCTTTTTTGAATAATACATAAAGGCATAATACATAAAATAATACATATTGCCTTTTTACAGGCAATATGTATTTGCCTATAAATATGTATTTGCCTGTATTTGCCTTTTTTTACAGGCATATTGCCTTTTTTGCCACATTGCCTTTTTAATAATACATAAAAAGGCAAACATTGGCGAGTTTGTTCAATATTATATCAAGCTTTGGTCGAATAATACATCAAAAGGGCAAGCATTACCAGATTTCTCAACGTGAAATCAACCTTTGTTTTAATAAAATGTGGAAGAGACGGACATTGTCCAGCTTTTTCAACTTTAAATCAACCTTTGGTTCAGTAATAACAAACTATTTCACTTCTTTCAACCGAACATTTTTAAATGATTGAAAGTGCATTCAAAACCTACGTCACTAAATAGTGCAAAGTAGTTCTAAAGGTGTGATGTCTCCTTATGCTTTTAATCATCTAAAGAAACCAGATTTTGTTGAATCAATTATTGAGTTATCTATGTAAAGTGACGTGTCCAGATAAGACATGTTATATATTTGTAAATTCTGAAAACATAATCATTAAACGTAATTGGAATATATTAGACTTGCATAATTTTCTGTATTCAAACAACCTTACAGTTCTAACTGAAGACAGTTATATAATAAAAATATCCCACTTGAGTCAAAAATATCTAAACGGTATCAATTCAATTCAATACGAAACAAATGCATAACCTTATTTTCCCGCTAGACCAAATCTCTCGAAACACTAATAATGTTAATAAATTGATGAATGCAAAAATGGCACAAACTCACTTTTAACAATCTTTGAAAACACTACTCAAACTGTCCTTTGACAAGGTCATCATGTAAATTATGTTTTTATTGTCAATAGCAAATGTTGATAGTTGTTAACTCAGATGTGTCCATAATTTGTTTGCTCTGTTTAAATATGAGATCCGTCGTTATAAAAATGATTAAAACTATCAATATCATAGAAATAGTGCTTGGTTCCTAATTGCGGTCAGTTATCACTTACACCAAGCTTTTATGGATTGAAGCTTTGTTTTATCAATGGATTAGATGAGGTATCAAAAGTGAGTCAAAATCACCAGGTCGTGGAATGGTGGTCTGTAAGACCATTTTGTAATTCCCAAGTGGAAGAGGAACTCATCAGAGGACCTAGATTTCCTTGCAATTCCCTGCTACTCACAGTATTGTGCTTTCAGCTTTCAGCTCCTCTTTATCACATTTTCAAACATTATTTCATTTTCATCAGTGTAAACAAAGTTAAAATCTGCACTATTGCCAAGTTTGAACTCTTTATATACAATGTAGGAGAAAAGTTTATCATCAAGTATGATCATTTGGGGTATTTTCGACAGTTGGGGAATTCCGACACTTCTAAGCTTGCAACACTGTAGATTGCACAATACTCAGCTCGTGATATAAGCAATTGTCGAAGATGATACTTCGTAGTGTAATGAATCTCTGCACTGATTTATGAGTTTGTGTGTTGTATTTTTGAATGACCAGAATCATATTTGTAAGGGAAATTGTCCAGAAAACGTGACTAAAATGACCCTGATCTAAAATATAAGATTCTTTTCTTAAGTTTTTAATAAGAAGTGTTGATCATACAGTTCGAAGGTATTGCATTATATGAAAGGGTAATAAAGCCTTGTGTGTAATGTTACTAACCGTCCGGTTTTTATCGGACATTTACATTTAACATTTTTAGAAATGTCAGCTTGAAAAAGTCCGGCATTTTAAAAATATTGTTAATTTAAACAACATGGTTGACCCACTGCTCGGTAATGTGAACCGTTAAATGTATAGGTAAATTTAACCTTCGTAGAATTAGTTATTTCTTGACCTTGATGAGGGTTAGTTGAACCGAGTTTCTTCTCTGCGAGATGGCGGTCATCGAACACTGAGGGGTTTCCACATGCAAGTTCTGTGCCATCGTCAAAACTTTAAGGTTAAGCTTACGAGATAAACAACACAAGTCGTGATTAGCCAGAAGCAGAAACAGAGTAACTGTTCCAATTGAACTTCTTCTAAGGGGCGAGGGCAAATCGGACCGTTACAACTTCATTCAACCTTCTTATATGATCAAACAGAAAGGTATTCTTGATGATAGATAATCATACTAAATGGTTTGAAACTTTTCCTGTAAAAATACAACTATATGGGAAACAATAGAAAATCTGCACCGCGTACGCAAGCGATATAGATTCCCCACTATCGTAATTATGAATAATGAACTACCAGTCAAGAGTTATTATTTTAAGCCGTACGTTAAAAAACAAGTTATGCAGCTAATAAACTCACTACCTTGAGACATGCGTAGACAGTGTGTACTGAGGGATTGAATTGAAGGTTTGGGTGAGAGAGAGAGAAGAGGAAGAAGATTCAACTTCTTGACAGGTATAAGGAAGATAAATCGAATGCTAATACAAAAGTGAAGGAGCAAATTTGGATTGAATGCAGAGGGCTTAGCTTGCCTGGAGGGACCTGCTGATTTCAGCAAAACATTAATGATCATGATGATAGTGTTGGTATGATTGTGTGGGTAGCTGTTTCTACGTCATGTCATGCTTTTGATATTATTGCTCACATAAAAGTATTCTGTTAACTCGTCTTTATGTTGCAGATGGTGGAATGGAGCAAGTATTTAATCTTACAAGCTAAATATGAATCTATCAATATTGAAAGGATAATGTAGAGTGTTCTCTATGTGGAATGGTTAAGCTAAAAGCTGTTTCTTTTTAGAATACGCCACAGACAAGCGGGTGTATTTAATATAGTTAGAATTATTAACATACCAAATTATACATGTGTCCTCTGAGATATTGTCCATGTAGACCTACTATATTGTGTGACCACTGAAATGTTAATAGTTCCTCAATAAATTGAGCAAACTCTCAATTCAAATAAGTTACTGGGTAGAAGAAGTAACGTAGGAGCTATTTTAGAAATCATCCATATTACTGATCATAATACATCTAGCAGAACCTAACATTACCCATGCAATTCTATGTAATTCAGACTATGGTAGTACAGTAGCGGCTCGTGACACAAATAATAGGTGAAGTACTACCAAAATCCATTAACACGTTCTTACTATCCTTGTTCATTAAGATTTATCCTAGAATTTGTCAGCTTAGACAGGATACTGATAATGTCACTATCGGATCTTAGATGATGTTGACTGACTTTCTGACCGAATTAATACTTATTAATGCCTATTTAGTTCATGCATAGCACAATAATAAGGGAAGCTCAACTTCACCAACTTCACGTGATGAACCGCCACTGCTTCAAAGAAAAGAAAACAACATTCTGAAGTGGAGGTAAGCCAATATCTCACACTTTATCGTTTAGTAGACTTAAAGTTTCTTACAATATCTTTGTCATATCAAACTTCTTAACTAGAAAAAAATTAAAATCACAGGAAAAGAATGTACTTTGTCTATGTTTGGCCAAATTGAGAAAACATTATCATCGGTTTGTTCTTTGAAGGACTTTTTAAGAACAGAAGCCATTCTCAGAACAGAAGAGGCTTCGGCTTATTTTCATGTATTATTGGTATGCAATTTTGAATCTCATTTAAGAAATACCAGAATTTTGTCTTTTAAAAAGTAGTAATTAATAGCTAATAAATATCCCAGTGAAGAGCATTAACACTGAAACTCATCTAGATGTAGGTTAATTCAAAATAGTAATTGTCATGAGCGAATAATTGGCTCCGTTGTTCAATCAAACTATACTTTACAGTATGGTGTTTGGTGTAGATTGTTTCATGATTTAATTTACTCGATTTAAACTCACAACAAGAACAAAAAGGTTAGAAACTAACATAAAAGAAAACGGTCTAATATTATTTATTACGATATTACATCCTATCTGGTAATATACTTCAATGCCATAATGGTTTATCAGTCTTCACAATACAAGTGGAGACATTTCCAATTTTAACTAAATGAAAAGATTTTAAAAAAGCAATTAGAAAGCAAAGGAGAGGGAAAAGTTTTAAAATAAATGGACTGTTGATTCATTACCAGCTCTGATGACGTCCACGCCAGCGGGATACCAACGCTCTCCCTGCCGTAAGATAAGAAAAATTGTGTTGTTCGGGAGAGTTCGGAAGTATTCGCCGTCCTCTATCTGTGTTCCGTCACACTCTAATACAATGCGGACAGGTTCCGCTGCTCCGATACTCAATTTCTCCTTCCCTGCAATAAGAATAATAAAAAACAGGAAATCATTAATTAAACTCTTCATAATTGCTGTAGAATTATTATATATAACTATATTAAGTAAGTATGTACGTACAACAGGTTTAAATCGTTCATAAGAATATTAATATAAAAAGCACTTCCACATACAGTTAAACTATTTATGAGTTAAACTATATATTTGGCTCTGGTGTCTGTCATTTTTTTACTCTGTATATGGAAAAAGCAAAAGGAAGGATAGAGTCCTTGGCCTTCATTCAAGGTACATCCTTACAAACATGAGTATATCTTTAGTTGACAGTTTTTCACTACTAGGATTCTTTTGGTGAAGAATAAAGAAATGACTAAATCCTGAAATACTTTCACAGCAATATTTAAAAAACTAGACAGCGTGTGTTACTGAGCCGCCGTAGCTCAGTGGTAAAGCATTGACGTGGAATTCGGAAGGTCCTAGATTCAATCCCAGTGACCGTTTATCCTGACAGGTTTTTCCTGTTATACCAGGTAATGCTAAGATGACACCTTCAACTTAGTCCCTGGCCGCGAAACATTCCCGAATTCTTTCCTCTCCCTTATCCTGGCCTGGGTCTTAGATGCCTAAAGGTCACAAATAAAAAACAAAATCAGATTCAAAATTGGACAGCGTATTTATGAACTACACCAACAAACTTCGGGAGGTGGTTCCTCACATCAAAACTAGACGAAAGCTCCTCTGACAAATTTTCGAAAAGTCCATGGTTTCGACCTATCCATACTTCAGAAATATACCGAAATCACTTCCTTCCTTTGGGGAATCCTTTGCGCGCCCATTGCGGAATTTTGAAATAAGCATTTTTCAATGGAGCAAATTTAAAATATTTGACGGTACCATGCTACATTAACTCTACTGTTCGTGTCATTAGAAATATAAAGTTCTAAATTTTATTTTCCACGCTTTCGGCAGAATGTAGCTCCGAAACTATGGACACTTCGAAAATTTGTCACAGGAACTTTTGTCTTGCTTTGATGTGAGGCAGCACCTCCCGAAGCGTATCGCTATAATTCATAAACACACTGTATATGAAGATAAAAGCGAAATTTGAGCAAATTCTTTTAAAAAATGTTTAAGTTCCAATTTATAGAGATGTGGCAACCCGATGAAATCAGTGGGAAATTCTGAAGGAAGGAAGGAATATCGTTTTGTCTTAAAACGACGATTATGAGTAAAATTACAGTCATAGTTTGAATAATAGCGTCTTCTTCAAATGTTTAAACCTTTTCTCTCTCTCTCTCTCTCTTTCTTTCCTACCGCATTTTCTGGTGATATTATAGTGTTTGTCAGTTATACTGTGTATGTATTATGTCTAAAATTTTTGTTTGTTACTTATTTATCATATATATATATATTTATTATCGCAGTGGTTCGGAGTCCACTTTAGCAAAAGCTGTAAGTCCCGTCCTTAGAAGCTCACCAGCTTGTTTACAATTCACTCACTTGCTGGAGACTGTGTAACGTAATTTTGGTCAAGTGAACTGAGAGTGTTGACCTAATGAAAATTTTCGCCCAGAAACAACTTTAAGTTTGATTACTGTTCAAGAATCTTGGTTTGTTTACTGCACAAACTTTGTATCACTGTTTTTTAAGAACTACTTTTTAGAATATAATATCCTTTTTCGGTTGGAAGGAGGTGGGGATGGGTGAATATTGTTATTGGCTCCGCAACCCTCGTACCCAGTTTCGTACCTTTCAGTTAAAGTAATTCTCTAATGTGTATCATAACATGGGCTAACAAGCAAATTAGGGCCCCTTCTCCCCAATAGGAAATAAAACCTCTCGCTTCAAAATCGAGAGCATTTTCTACTTGCATATTTGCAATTTACCGGAACACGAGTTACAGGATCAAGGCAGCCGTGTGGTCTGAGGCTTCAGACCAGTATCTCCTGGGTTCCGGGTTTGAATCCCAGCTGGGGCATGGATGTTTGTGGATCTTAGAAACTTACCAGCTAGGACAATCGAGACGGACCGAAGTCATTAGTTACTAAAATTGTCCAAAATACGAATTTTAAATAAGAAATTTGCGATATTTTGTTCCGAATACCTTCAGGGTAGGCAACACTTCATGCATATGTCTGTGAGGAATGTATATCCCGTTTATGAGAAGTTTTCTCGGGTCCCCCTCTCTTTAAATAATATTCCCATTTGACAGAGGTCAGTATACAATTAATTAGCACGTCAATTTCATCAATAACTTTCACATACAAATTATTCTGCTCCTGTATGTGGGCTTTGTGGTTGGTAAGCACCGTGTGCGTGGGTTTTCTCGGGGTTGTCCTGTCTCCTCCCACTTTCTTCATTCCACCAATAATCTCATCATCATCAATCTGGCCTGAGTCAATGTTGCCTAAAGGGATTAAACATTTTAAACAATGTCATCAGCACAGCCTTTCATAAAATTATAAAAGTAAAAAGAATCTTCCATGCGTATATGTATGAAGTGTTACTTACGTTGAAGGCGTTCGGAACAAAATTTCCAAACTTTGAAGTCCTGTAATTCGTGTTCCGCTAAATTCCGAAACGTAGTACTACAGGAGCGTCACATCATTGAGTATTACCACGACTATGTATTTGCTTTTCTTTCTTTATCGTAGTTTAAAAAATATATATGGGTATTTCCACACTTTTTGATTAGTCTCCAAAGACAAAATTTGACTTTTATATTATCGATATCTTTCAAAGAAATTGCGATTGAGTAAACAAAATTTGCATACCCACATATTCTGACATTCTATTCATGACGGAAGAAAAAAATATAAAATCCTTTTTTGCCCCATCAGTTTGTTTATTTGTAAGTATGGTACATAGAATTTAAGTAACAATGTACTCGTTAATGGTGTAAAGTTAACGCGAATGAAATATACTTACCAGGTAGGACATTTTGGATAAAATATACTTTTCAGCGTATTACTTAAAAGGCGATGTACTTTTTCTTGCCAATACATTTTATGTACGTAGATTCACTAATATATTGTTTTGAAAAATGATTCAAAATACTTTGTTTTAAGCTTTCCACACCACCACAGTAAATTATCCTCTTTGCATACCATCTGCCAGTTCGTTCGTCTATTACGCGCACTAGCAGGTCAATGTAACACTAGCACTAGTATGTAAAGGCCAACGGACTTCAGATTTCCTTTTAGTAATCTTGATTTATCCCATTGGTTTGAATCTACGATGACTCGTGGTATTTGTGCACTATTTGGACTCACTCTATAAAACACACTATCGTCTATAAACACTAAGAAATCGAGTTTTCAGAATTGGTTTCAGCGATATCCCTTTAGCCGACTATGGTCATTTCTCATGGCACTACAGACTTTTCTTGATGTATTTGTATATTATATGCATTCCATCCGTAACCCAGTCGAACACCTCAACGAAACGATGTAGAGTAATAAAAAATATATATATTTGTATTTAGCGACCTTGAATTATTTTGTTATTTTTAATATACTCACACTTATAACTTTTCTACATAATTCTTTTTTTACAATGCACATTGTCTGATAAAATTATACATGTTTCATTCGAATATTCACTATTTCCTTCTAGAATATTCACTACTTTCTTCTCGATTTTTCATCATTTTCTTCTTGTTTTTTCACTATTTTTTCTTGAATTTCTACCATTTTCTTCTAGAATATTCACTATTTTCTTCAAGAATTTTCGCTATTTTCTTTTCATATGTGTAACTTTTTTCCTGGGAGTTTCATTATTTTCTTCTCGAATTTTCACTATTTTCTTCCCGATTTTTCACTTTTGTCTTGAATTCTCACTACCGTATTCTCTTCTAGAATATTCACTATTTTCTTCTCGTTTTTTTGCTATTTTTTCTTGAATTTTTATTATTTTCTTCCATAATATTCACTATGTGTTTCTCGAATTTTCGCTATTTTCCTCACCTTTACTTCAAATATCCATACCAATATTCTAAATGTTACAAAAACGTTTCATAATGGTATTATTCTTCCCTATGCGTACTAAGGATGACCGGCCGGCCGGCCTTAAGTTTTATACCATAAATTTTTTATCCACATAAAGTTACTGAAAATAAATCATATTGTAAGAACCATTTTAGATTGACTTAGCGTGTCAGAGAGAAATGAGACATTTCTAGCTTCAAATTAAAATATTTTTGTCAAAGTAAGTACGTATGACGAGAATGAGGAATCTATTCCATAAGGTGAAATTAAGTTCGATATTAACTTTGAACATTTTGACGAAATGTCAAGAAAAAAAAAATCAAACATCAAATTATAAAGTAATTTGTCCAATTAGTGACAGCAGGAGAGTTCTACTTTCTAGCATTTGTGTCTATCACTTTGAGATAGAAAGTAGTTTAGTTCACAGATAAAAGTGCCCCTTAAATGTGTGAGTAAGCATTTTTTTAAAAAAAGACATACGGAAAGAGATGTACCTAAATTTCTATGCCTGGAATTTCTATCACAAGTACTTGTCAGACTCGCATCTTAAAGTGTCATAGTAGGATAATTGTAAAGCAAGAAAGGATATAAATAAGTCGCCAGTCATTCGCCAAATGCTGATATAATTGTAAACTTGAAATAAAGAAATTCTTAAAAAATACTAGTTTTTATGTACTAACTATAATAAAAATGAGATTATGTTTACTTCTTACTATAATTGCTTCAAACATGCTATAATCACAAAATATTTGAGACAATGTGATGCCAACATTGGATTAGTTCAGTTGCCCGCTGTTAGGTCTCTGTTGAAAGCAATCAAACTCGTGTCACCAACTTGTTCAACTGTTATATGATAGGTTCAGGGAAGTATTTACAAAATTTGCATTCTGGGAAGAGATGTAAATTCTTACATGGTCAGAGTTTAGATCGGCTTCTATGCTTCCGTTAAATAGGAATACTTCAGCAGGAAAAAGACAAAGTATTTGTAATACTTATTGTTTCTTAATTAAGAGTGAAGAACTACTTTGGCAGATACGTACATTAAATTTACGATGTAACAATGTGATATGGTCTGAGATGGTAATGTGATATAATAGTTTTCTATTGAGTATTTTTCTTATATTATTTTGGTTGTCTGTTTTTCGCTTGGGTTTATTCGCTATAATATCACACTACCCCTAAGAGCATCTCACATTGTTAAACCGTGCGACCGTTCGCATAGCTTCCGGAAGGTTGTTGGTTTAATCCCAGCCGCCAACCTCTTGGCTGAGGATCTTCCAGGGGGTGTCCTCAGTCACACCAGTCTTTTTCCGGGATGATATCTTCAATGTAGGCCCTGGCGAACACCTTTTCATATTCTTTTCCCTCTTCTATCCCGACCTGAGCCTTAGATTCCTAAAGACCATAAATAAAATTAAATTTTGTCCCTTTAGTCAATCATTGCAATACCCATAACTAACCATTACGGAATCACGGTACCCCAGAGGCTGGAAGAGTGCAAAATAGTACCCTCTTAAATGTATAATCTGCGAGGAGTCTCCTTTATATATTGAGTTAGTAATCTCCAGAATCGCCTCCACTAGTCCACCTTCTATGTTAGAGAAGGATGTACCCACCATGACAATTCTTGTATCAGTTTAAACGGCTTTAATGGATAAGCACATCTATATGAAATATTCCAATTTGTCTAGATTATCGAACTATATAATAGATTTTTAAAAATTCTTTTGGTTATACTTGACACATATGTGTGTATTTGAAATTCTTTGTATGATACAGAATTGTGAGAATTAAAATATTTTTCTAGATATCCATTCTTTACTCATGTATTTGCAAAATGCCAGAATTTGGTAGTTGGAGTAAAGTATCTATAGATGTTTTTTGTGAACCAATTAGAATCGAAAATTAAAAGTTCGCAGGGGGTAGGTAAACTCCGACATCTGTCGTCATTTTCGTTTATTGACTCACAATTTGTAAATAGATTCAGTTATGACTGCTCACTATAAGGTCAGTTAATAAGAGATGCTCGAGAAGCGGGCTAATAAGGAATAAAAATGGTGGAGAAATGAAACAAATGTTCTTTTCTTTAGCAAAATGTTCTTTAAAATGTTAGTTTTGCACCACTATACCACCCTGGCTTCAGCCGCCATCTTGGAAAATGGCGCAAAAGTAATTTTGTAAATATCTCGCTTGGAAAGCAGATTAGAGCAAAGTATGTTATTACAAACAATAATATGCACAACATTCTCTACAAGAAAGGTTCTTTCCGTTTTTCTTCTAGGATGCACTGTTTAGGTGCTAGAGGTGCGAGTAGTTTCGTAGTCATTCCCTACGCCATCTTGAATCATCAAAAGTCAATGAAACATTTCTTATGTATCGATTTATAGTGGTTTTTTCTTTTATAAAGTTGAATTTAACATATTTCTTCTTTGTTATATATAAACGAGGAGGTCTTTTAGATCATCTTTGGGCAAGATGACATTACCAGACAGATGCTTATCTGTGAGGGGATCATCACTGATAGTGTTACTGCGAATTGAGAAAACTGAAAAGCTTTGAAAAGTTCACACAAAATAATAAAATGCCCAAGCTTTCGAATTAAGACAGGAAAACTCTTTGGCATATACGGCAACATTTCGTAGATCTGAAGTAACATGTTTCATTCCCGCAATGCTTGTTTTTCCCTCTACACGCAATGCTGAATCAGTACACACCTTAAAAGTGGCAGGAAGCGTAATATCTCACCCCTCAATTCGGTCGTACACCCTCCTAATTGTGAATCCTGAATGAACTACTGGTAGATACCATTCTAGCATTACATGTATAAAAAATATGATCTCTTTTGGAATGAAGATCTACATTTTCAGAATCAATTATTCATACGTACTTGAAACTATCTTCAAGCAGATCTAGAGGAATAACAGTTTTCTTTAGTAAATAATTTGAGAATTATGATAATGAATTATCAACTGAAATGAAAAAAAAATGGTCAAACGTATTCAGTTTGTTGAGATACCAGAGCTGCACTGAGGGAGAGGGGTTCAGTCATGACAGAGGGAATGACTGACTCGATGTAAACTAAGTTGATTATTGACATGTCTACTATTTAAGGGTCACACGCACAAAACTTTCACATATCATGAAATAACCCATTCTTCCAGTTCTTTCGTTAATGATTCTCACTCTACGCATCATCTCATGAATTTGATGTTACGTCAATTTACTACAGTAGTAAAGCAATTAGAACAAGACACTCACGATGCTTATTATGTTGGAGTGCTTTCAATATCTAGCATTATTAGTAAAAGCTTGCCAAATGTTCCAACAGACGAAGAGAGTTAAACCCGTTTAAAGAGCCATTTGTGCAGTGAAAATAAGAGATTCTTTGCGTACACTTAATGCAGTTGTTATTTAGAAAATCTCACTTATAAAGAAATCGCTAGATCAGATTCAAGAAAACCTAGAGGACGATCGTGCTTCAAACCTATCATCACTCTTTGGGGAGTTGAGAATGTGTATATCCAAGGAACGTTCTCTTTTTGATGCCATTACACCATTCTGAAAGTAAGTACTATGGATACTATTTACATCTATGACGGAGTATTCTTTATACGTAGAGTTGTTTTTGGCAACAGTGCTAAATCTTTAGAACCATTCTAGATCGATATACTGAGTACATAAAGACACACTCTGTGGGAAATGTCATAATTGTCTTAATTAACTGGTATTCTGAAAACATCCCAGCAAGCCAAATGCAGACCTCGACCAACTAGTAGTCGGAGAAAGGTCAGTGCGATCCATAAGTGGCGTTTGGTCGTCGGACCATTTTCTGGGCCGCAGTGGGTGTCGTTGGGCCATCTTGCGGGCCACTGTTGGGGTAGGCATAAAGGCGTAACCCCGTCCTAAACCCGCCGGCCGACGTCGGCTCCTTGTTGAGATTTTTTTTAAAACCCGACATCGGTCCCGCCTTCGCCGACCAAATGCCGACATTGGAACGACACCACCTGACTTGCTGGGAATGACAGTTAAAAATACTAAAACTGCTGAACAATTTCATCAACCAGCACACTTCTCGACAGCGATATAAATTCCTGCTATAACCTACAATAGGCCATTTTTTTAAATCAGAGTAACAGGAGCCGGCTTATCACACTACTGAAGAATATATTTTTGAAAGAAGGCTTCAATGTAATGCAGAGTGATAAACAGGGAGATCCATCAATAGTCAAAACTGTTATTGACCTATCCTTTAAAAATTAATAACCGACAATCGCAGGTGACTTTTTGCTTATTCTCACTTATTTAGCTGGATCTAAAACGAATATGCACATCTTGAAAATCGAAGTGTATGTACAAAGTTTATGAAATGCAGCCCAAGATGCGTCCAGTTTCACTGTTGCAGATACGACTGCAGCTATTTTAAAGTATGGTAAACTAAAGAAAAGTATAGAGCTATAAGAAATTGTTGCTACTGAGCCTTGTAAGATTGATAAGACTGGAAAAGAATTTGCTTGCTCTTCAACTCTCTGATGGCAGTGAGAGTAAATCTCTTTGAGAGTTGGGATACAGTCTTTTGCTAAATCATTACAACAATAATCATAATCTGTTTACCTTTACAGTTCTTCTACATATATTTTTTTTACCAACATATCAGCAACACAAATGAATGAAAGATCTTCCCACCAACGGAGTCGGGTTGTAAAGTTATCAAACATTGGCTAATTCACATTGTAACATATAAAGAACCTACACGTACAGAGCTTTTCCACATGATATCATGTATTAATAAGATTACCTGATTGCCTTAGAGATGTGATACAAGGGAAATTAAAGCTGTAGAAAAGCCGGATTAAAGTGCTCAGTGACCTGAAAACATTACAATGGACTGTTGTGATCTAATTATGTTGTTCTAGAAGAGGGAGAACGTATCGAGTAGCCGTAGTTCAGTAGTAGTGCGTTGGCTTAGCATTCGGGAGGTCGTGGATTCAATCCCAGCGCCCGAGCACCCTGATTAAGGTTTTCCAGGCCTTTCCTCAGTCACACCAGGAAAATGCCAGTATGGTACTTTAAATTTAGGCGCTGAACGACTCCTTCCTTTTTCCTTTCCTCAACCCTATCCCGGCCTAACCCTGAGATGGTTGAAGGTCATAAATATTTTTCTTTCAAGAGCGGTAGATTGTGATGTTCCTGTTGATATTCGACTAGTAGAATTCTTGTCTGTAGCATACACATAATGGAACCATAAGAACATAGTTTTGATTTACACAGGAATAAAAATTGCACTCGGAACCATAAAATCATGGTTTTGATTTACACAGACATAAAATAGCGCTAGGAACCGTAGGAACATGGTTTTGATTTACACAGACATAAAAAATAGCACTCGGAACCATAAAAACATGGTTTTGATTTACACAGACATAAAATAGCACTAGGAACCGTAAGAACATGGTTTTGATTTACACAGACATAAAAAACAACACTCGGAACTATAAGAACATGGTTTTGATTTACAGAGACATAAAAAAAAGCACTCAACAAAATCTCGTATTTGTTTATTTGCTATATATAAATTGTTACAAGATTATTCTTCAATTACTGGTAAAATACTGGATGTTATTACCCGAATATACCTTTGTTTCAATCCTGCTTACGTAAGAGGTTGAGAATAGGTGCTTTAAAAGAAAATTATGATCCTAAGTTGTCAGACAACAAACAAAAACATCAAGTTTTGATGTTACAGAACGGTGTGGCAAAAATGCAAATACTCACACCTTTAGCGCGTGAACGGTGCATCCTAGAAGAAAAATGGAAAGAGCCTTTCTTGTAGAGAATGTTGTGTAAATTTGTAATAACACATTTTGTGATAAAATGATTTTCAATTGAGATATTTTTTTTAAAAAAAAAACCTCATTTTTCGCGCTATTTTTCTAAGATGGTAGCCAAAGCTGGGGTGGCAGAAGGGTACAAAACTAACACATTATTAAGGACACTTTTCTGAAGAAAAGAAAACATGTTTCAGCTTTTCATCATTTTTCTCCTTTTGGACCCTTTGTTGATTGGCTTGCTAACGATTAATTGGTTCCTTGATCGTGAATAACAAATCTTTTAGTGATTCTAAGTAAAAAAAAAAAAAAAAATGTAATTTTATCCACACCTCCGAATAGAAGAAGTAAGTGAAAACGGAGATTAAGATGTTTGGTATTCTGAGGAATACGAGCTATAATGGTAGCTGATTTCTTTGACTGGTTATGACAATTTGCGTTATGTGTTGACATCAATGTCAACACTTTAAAAAGCACACTTCTTTTACTCTTGTAAACGGACTTTACACTCAAATAAGTGGAAGTTTTGATAACTTCTATTTGCTTTAAATGTGCAAAACTGTGCCCAAAAATTATACAGATGCTGCGCCAAAATACAGTGTGCCCACGATAAGCAAAAGTGAATCATTTCCTTTCATAATTTCTTGTAAACGTATCACCTTCCACATTTTCATTTAACCATTCTTCAGAAAATCTATAAAACGTTAAAGAAAAATTTCTAAAATCGCTTATACGGTTTTCTAGAATACTTTACAGTTGCGAAAGTTGGAGTACGACCCTAGCAGATTAACATAAATTACGCGTATTTGAAAATAAGGTTTTAAGAAAAATATACGGGCCGAAACGCGACGAGATGACTGGAGACTGGAGGAAACTGCATAATGAAGAACTCTACGGACTGTACGATTCAACAGATAATGAAATCGCGACGACTAAGATGGGCAGGCCATGTAGCTCGGATGGAGGAAAAACGAAGATTATATTCTATCCTGGTTGGAAGGTCGGATGGAAGGAGGCCATTGGGAAGACTGGGACGTTGTTGGGAGGACAATATTAGAAGAGATCTTCGAAAGTATGTGTTCGTGATGAAAATTGGCTTGATATTGCCCAGGATAGAATCCAATGGCGAACGTTTGTTACTGCGGCGATGAACTTGCGAATATCATAAGTCATAGAGTTAGTTAGTTAGTTATTACGATGCTGAAAGAGTTTTAGCTTATTCTAACACCCTTTTCTAAAGGATTGCTCTACTTATTTTACTTTCCTGTGAAGTTATGTTTTTTTACAAATTATATAAAAAAGGGTATAATTTAAGAATATAGATGAGCGCTAACTAATGTTATTAATGTAAACAACATTGTTACAGCGAAAGACCCAAATGTATCGTAGAAATCCCCCACCCCCCTGAGAAAACCAAATAGCCCCGTGATGTTTACTAGTTTCGAAATCTGCCATTTTTATTTTAAATTCGTTTTCAGAATTTCCATGACTTAACAGGTTCTTTATTCTTCAGTGTGTTGTACTATAATAATGCACGTAGATTATGGCATAATTGTTTAAACTCTAAAGTACGTCGGTTTTTGGAAATTTTGACTTTTCTCTTACTATACTCAAATAGCCACGGTCTACCCTACTTCTTCTATTTACTAATAGTTTATTCTTGATCTTTGATTTTTTAATCAAAGTTAACGCTTCTTTTTCTTTAACATTTTGCAAAACAAAATGCAAAGTTAAAAAGGTCATAGCAAATAATTAAGACAATAAATAAAATCAAATTAGAAGTAAACAAATTCGCTTTTTTCTTCCCGCTTTGCTTATCTCACTTCCTTGTCTAGTTAATATAGAGCAGACAAACAGACAGACTCAGAGGATTTAATAATTTTATTATCGTTTAATGCAGGGTTTATCAACGTGGGGGTCGCGAACCCAAGAGGATCGTGGGTTGTATGCAAAGGGGTCACGAGAGGAGTTGAGAAAATACATTTAACTAGTGTAATGTAATCTAAAACCAATAATTTTCAAATAAGGTATTTTATTTAACTTGTTTTTATAATGTCTAAAGATAATGTAATTTATTGAATAGTTTTACGATAATATAATTACTATATTTATAACCAAATACAGCAAATCAACTGTCATGTTTTCAAATGAAAAGCAAATATTACACAAAATAAAAAGGACAAAAAAGATTTAAAACGTTACGAAAAATTGAACAAATTTACGAGATTAGCACGAAATCTTGGCCTATTTGATTTAACCAGTTTCAAAATAACCGGTTTAATTTTTATAATACACTTTATAAGGTCGTTTTCATTTAAAACTTGGGTACCCATCTTTGTCCTAAATACCACGTTTTTAATATGCAGACCCTTTATTAATTTGTGTAACTGAGACCGGTAAAAACGAAAGTTGTCAAGATATTTCGATGATTTGTTTTGCAATTGCTCACAAAACCCACGTTTGATACTGTGAAAATATATTTCCAAAACAAAATTTAAACCCCCCTTTCGGGGAGGGGGGGGGAATATTAAACTAAAAAGTGAAGTAGATTGTGATCGAGAGATCCTACTATATATTATAGACAGAAATCAGTGTCTTGCTTAATTTATAGGGACTAATTTAGAAAATTAGAAAAGGAAAAATGTTCCTCTGAATTAACATTGATTTTTACATAAGCGAGGTTCACTTTTAAGTTTGAATCTCCAAAAGGGAGATTAAAATTTAGTTTAGCAAAATTATTTTCACAGTGTCAAAACTTCTTGTAAGCAACTGTAGAAAAGTTCATGAAAATATATGGAAAACTTTCGTTTTTTAGGTCTGTTATTCAGTTACACGAATATAGTACAAAGTGAAAGAAAACCGCTTATTACAAACAGGAAAATTACTTTTGAGGATCGCCGGGCGGAAGGTACGGTAAAAGGGGATCGTGGCATGAAAAAGGTTGAGAAACGCTGGTTTAATATATACTGTATATGATGTCAACGGTTAGGCACGGATATCTTTTCTAGAAATCATCCTGTCATTGTACCAGTTTGACTAAGAGAACCCACGTAAAGTCTCAGTCATTATGACCGGAGAGAGCTGGAGACGAATCTGACCCACTGTTCTAGTTTTGATCGTCAGTAGAAAACGGATATTTAGCTGAAATCATTATCCCTATGTCCATTTGCATTCGCCTCAAATGCAAACATACTGTAAAGCTCTCGCCGAGGCATTGTGGAACTATTCATAAATATTTATTCATGTGTTAAAAGTTGTGGACTGATACGCCACTGTTTTTGGAGCGAGACAGTAGCACAGTTTACTTCCATTTTCCGGATATTTATCGGACTGAAATGTGTCTGTAACTCCAAGAAATAAGCGGAAAGTTATTTATAAGATTTTTGTACGACATCCCTTACTCCACTAAAACCTGATTACGAGCACAATAATTCATTACTTATTGTCTTATTGTTGACATCAACTGGACCTCCGAATTGTCAACGCACGTTAATGCCTTGTAGTGATTTGAAAGGTTCAAAGTACTTTCTTAAATGAATCTTAAAATATCCGGTTTTAGTATTTCGATATTCACTTCAGTGCAAAAATAGAGCATGCAAAAGGGTCGAACCTCCAACTACTATAAAACGATAATTTGAACTTCTTTCTCGAAGATCAGAGTACAGGTGAATCTGACAGTAGCCCACATTTAACCAACATAATTTTAAGTCCTTTGATTGCACACAGCAAGCTGTTGCTAACAATAAGGGAACTTATGTCCCTGCTTTGGTAGACAAACACCGTGTGCGTGGGTTCTCCCGTTTCCTCCCACTTTCTTCATTCCATCAATTCATTCCATCATCATTCATCCGGCCTGAGCCAAACTTGCCTAAAGGCCTTAAATTCAAGTTCAATTTCAAATTATATCCCTACTTCGTCCGTCCATGTTAAAAAAATATATCCTGAGTACGTATGTTGCCTTGCATAACTGTAAAGTTCTAATGGGTTGCAGAGCATGCTAGGAAGTCAGTGCTCTATTCAAGGTGTTAGGTAAATTAAGGAAATCTTATGGGAAAGGCCTAGAGATTTCGACAGGTTCTGAAGCCACAGTTGCTACTAACTTCATTATTATGAGACACACGAAGCCTTCACAATTGTTATTAGAACCGCATCATTTACTTGATTACGTATAATTATATATTTTTACACATTCCCCACTCTCCTCTGAGAGATAGACAAAAAAATGAAACATAAATATGGCATTATTTCACATCTTTCTAGGTGATTCCATGAAATAATCGTTATTAGCTAATGTTTGTTTAACTAACTTAAAAAATACACTCAAATGTGAAAACTATTTTATGTTAGTGTCCCCTAATATTCAAAATCTTAAAGTCGGTGTAATGAAAAGGCATACATACTAAAGTTCTTCCATCAACAACAGTTTTGAAAACACTTTCGTGAATATCGTTACACGTTGAACTCTCCGTTTTAATTTCAATTTTTGAAGGATGGCTAATTGTTTTCTACCAAACTTAATGTTATGCCTCTATTGATAGTTCCACTTGAAGGTTGGCATTCCCTTAGCTTGAAGATGTGCAAAGAGTATAAACTAAGTGAATTTGTGTTGTGGAGAACAGAAATATCAGAAAATGAATTTGTCAATCAATTCTCGCATTCAAACTGTTGCTTCTGTGAGTCAGTAATTTATGTAATTATTAATGTTGAAATGCTAAATAAATAAATATAAGAGAGTATGCTGGTGTAGGTGTAGTGTACATAATGATGTAAATGTCACAATCATTACTTCCACTGGAGAAATAGTTTCCTTCCTTTTTTATCTAAATTACATCTCTACTTAACATTTCACATAATTCCGTGTACATATAATTAGTGAAAATTATAACTACTTAACAGTTTTTCTTTGGCTTGAAAACCTACCAATAAAAGATGTACAAAGAGTATGAACTAAGTGAATTTATGTTGTTAAGAACAAAAACCTACATTCAAACTGTTGCTTCTGTGAGTCAGCAATTTATGTAATTATTAATGTTGAAATGTTAAATAAATAAATGAATGTAGCAAAGTTAGGGTAGTATGTTAGTGTAGGTGCAGTGTAAACATTAGTAAAATGTCACGATTCAGTAAATGTTAATGTAGAAATAGTTTCCTTATTCATTTAATTTAAATTAACTCTCTATTTGACATTTCACATACATCCGTGCACTTGAGCATTAAGCACGTAATTTCCCAGATGTATATTTACTTTACAATTTCATATATGTAGACGAATTTTGGTTCACACTTCTATAAAATCCATTTGAAGAGGCATATTAATTCATAGAATGGAATTTTCAAAATATAGGGGTGTCCTTAAGATTGCAAATGGTCGTATTTAGTCAGGCGTTCTGGCTCCATCAGTGAAGGCAAAAAGTTTTTGATCCAAGATATTCTACACATAGGAAGAAACGAGGGAAACCGTGCAAGTGGAAATTGCTGATTCATTTTGTTAGCGGTATTTTTCAGCTCATAGAAATGCAATATCAGTATTTTGAAATGTGTTATATAATCATGACATTTGTTCTTTCCTCTTGGAGTGGAATTCCTTCTTAGGAACAATTGAGTGCCTTAGTGGAAAAGACATGTTCCAACAGCTAACGAAATGCAATGAGTCAGAAATAGCAATGCATGCGTCTATCATCAATGAGAGGGATCTGTGAAATTCTTAAGTGTGGACATGTTGGTTTGATGCAGTCTACTATCGTGTGTTTGGAAGTTCCTCTTGCATGAGTCTCGGTGGAAAGACTCCTAAATATTTAGAAATTACGTTTAGTGTGGATACGTCGCACAGCGCGGCCGATTCCAGAAAAGCTGGTAAAAAAAAAACTAGTTATAGATTTTTCATGTTGGGTTGGTTACAGTACATCTGTAATGGTCAGAAATTACTTATGAAAGTGTTTATTTCCTTTTACCTCTCCCAGAATAGGAGTCGCAAAGCTTTTAGAGAAACTAACAATGGATTCTAATTTCCGATTGTCAGAAGTCCTGTACTCCCGATCTGGATATCCCAAACGAGACTCCAGGTATTCGAAGTCTGCAACCGGATCATATTGAATTCAGATATCCGAGATCCAAAGTTTTGGCTATTAGAGAAACCCGCCTGAGCTGATTGATAAAAAAAACTGTGAATGTGTTTATAGTCATTCTATTTTTGTTCATTATTGCCAGAATGATTAGAATTAACGAATAAATTAATTTCAAAGCGAAAGAGGGACAAAAAACACTTCTCAACTTCTCCAAGTGGATTTGGTTTGGCAATGGATGTTGTTAAGTTTACTAATTTCACTATTCTGTAATCAAGTTATATAGTTTTCATTATGCACTCAGCAGGTAAACGTTCTTCATTTTTTGTCATTATAGAACTATTAAATTTGACTCTACAAATAATATTCTAACACATCTTTTCTGTTAGTGTTGTGCTCATAATGTATAAATAATATGTAAAATAAGCGTGCGGAGTAAAAGGCGTGATGTCCTTTTTCGAACTATCAGAGTGTTCTTGGGCACCTTGGGATGGTAAAGGTGGTCGAGATTTACCTTTCTCTTTACCTTTCAAGCAATTATTCTCTTGAAATTATTATTTACCACTTCTTAGACAGATTTATATACAATATGTCCGTATAAGTAACTCATTTTTGTATCATACAACATACAACGAAAAACAAATTCGAATTTACGACAAAATTAAGGAAAAAGGAAGATTCTTAGCATCCTATCGAAACGAACTGGGTGCTTACACCACACTCTGTAATTTTTCTTTATTCATTGCCCATTAACATCTCATATAACAACTAGATGAATAAAAAAATCTGAATATGAGAGAATTCTAATAATGTTAATGAAAGAAAAGCAACAATTAATCATATGAATATCGGAGAAGAGAAAGTAAAAAATGTATAAAATTGTTATTTACTAACGCGATTTCGAATTATCACAATTTGAGGTCATGATCTAGAGCAAGTGGGTATTATTTTTGTTTTAAGAAAAAAGAAAAAAAGGAGAGGAGATTAACAGAAAAAAAAACAACGATTTGAAAATGTGAACTAAAGGATAATTAACAGAAATTTTAATATTTACGCGAAGTGCTTTCTAAATAAATTTGAAGAAAGTTAAGTAGAAGTGATTGTTAATTGAGAACTCAAATAATAAGTAAGTATTTGTAACAAATACTATATCAACTATAAGACTGAAGTTTTATGATTGTTTCATTCAAACAACAAGCATTTTTTAAAAATTATATTTAATATTCTCTATGTATGATTTAATTATATAATTTTGACTGAAGATTATAACTCATTGTACTATCATAATATTCAAAGGATACAACAAATATGTGAAAGTCTAACTTACAGAGTTCTTACTGAATATTGTCGCTATTAAGGCAAAATGGGTATAAATGGACTAGATTTCCATAAAATCCCTTATGCCTTGAAAGCGAAGATATAAGAAGACATTTTTTTTAATATAGTAGAAGAAAAAGAAGACATTCCTCCTTTTAACTATACGTTAGGTCATCCGCAGTAGAAAGAAATTTTAAATGACAAATAAACTGACTTCCTCTTTCCTAGGCCACCAAAAAGCGTACTGAAAGTGTTCCAATATTGAAGTGAATAAAGTATACAGGTTATGATCTAAAGTTGGCTAATAATATTATGAGACGTGGAGAAGATGCTTCCAAATATAAAAGGAATATACTATTTTTTTTACAGTGCTTTTGAATGAATGATTTGTTAGATACAGCGCAAATGTATTTTTTTTAACCAAGTAAGAGATTTAATAACAATATCTTTCTTTTCATTTTTAAACATGTTAACATTAGTTCTATTATTAAAACGCGAAATCAGTTTAGCCCTTCTGATCTTTTTGATGCATAATTAAAGATGATTAGAAACATATTATGAATATGTATTAAGATTGTAAAGGTCGAAATCCTTCTGTCTTGTTTCTACTACTACTCTTCGGAACATCTTGTGTGGTTGAACAAAATAAACTGTTGTCAGTATAAATCAGTAGTATTCGATCCTTTTTGTTTTCTCGTTGCTCGAGATAAAATGTCTCTTCAACATGGTTTTACATTACATGGAGATCGAAGATTGGATCCTTTTTAATAAGACGTAAATAAATATATTAATGAAAACAGCAATAATGTTCTGATCTTACATGACGTTTATACGTTTCTCATTTCTTTATTCCTATTTTTTGTCATGTAGTAATTGTACATGTGTCTTACGGTAGTTTCGCCGATATTCCCACAAACATTCACGCAACGAATGACGACGGTGTGAAGAATATTTCTAAACAAGTTGACGACGGAACAGTTACACGAGATGTACAAGTATTATATAGAAAAAAAGAGATTAAAACGAAATTGGAAAACAATCTACTTTCATTTTAATGAACTTTATTCAAATCTTTATAAGCTAAAGGAATGTTTATATCATCACATTTGAACCAGAAGGTACTATGTCCACTGTTTGGCAAAATGGAGCTAACACTGCTGTCAAATCTTATCCTGAAGGGCATGAACCTCACAAAATGATATATGACGAAACGACCTCAAAGTGGCTAGAAATGTTAGAAATGTAATGAGTTTATACAGACTTTAAATGGAATTTGAAACTTTAAAACTAGTTTTTCTCAAAAGTAGCTGAAGTGGACATACTACCTCTGGTTCCAAGATGATATTTCACAGGATATAACACTGTAAAAATAATAAAGACACGTCGTTACACTTCTTGTGCATTGTGTCTTTCTGAAGATGAATTTTCAATGCTTCTTTTCCAGTTTTAAGGTAAACGCGAATAACTTCACAGTATGGTTTCGTCTTTTTAAATTTGTGGTAACAAATAGCTGATAACAAACTTGACTAGTAGCCATGACGCATTGTGAACAACTCCAAAAAAGATGAGAAATCGCCCTTTCAAGTTTGAAAAATAAATCACATCCATAAACCATCGGAATTCCTTCTGAAAAGATCACATTTTCTGTGCGATACTAGGTTGTTTCCTTACAAACCTCACATTTTGATTGAAAATTCAAGAATTTTCGATGAAAACTTTTTCTCGTGAAAAAAGAGTGAAAATTTCCGTTCTTCTGATTTAGTATGTAGTAAGAACGTTAGAAAGTCCTGGAACAGCCTAATACGTAGTTCAAACGTTTTCTAAAGAATGAATTTGACACTGCAAAAGTCTATTCTTACAAAGTTCTGTCATATCATCATCATAAAAAAACATAATAAAATTACTTCCATTATGATATTATTATTATTATTACTACTAACAGCAGTAGTAGTATAATTAGTTGTATTGAAATTACTGTTCATGTTCTTTAGTGTCATGTCCAATGCGGCAGATCTTTCAAGATGGGTTAAGCCCTCTTTTCCCTTCAGACATAACTAAATTACACATTTATAATGCAATGAAATATCGTTAAATGTGTTTAGAAAACTATAAAATAATATCTTGTAAAGAATTTGAATTTAAACATGTTAAAATGATGGTTTATACGATCAATGATTCACTTTTATGCGCACAAACTTCAACTTTTATCGATAATTCTTCAGGCAATTAACGCTTACGGATAGTTTAAATTACGAACAAAAATTAAAGGTGAAAAATAAAGACTGCACTTTGTATAATCCTCAAGGTTTCCTCACCATGAATCTTGTACATGACGTACATTCTGTTTGCAGCTTGTGTCAAAGTTCTGACCAGCTTATGTTGTTAGGTGATCTTTCATTACTATGAGGGTCGCCCAGAAAGTAAAGAACGATTTCATATCTTTACAGTACTTTA
The DNA here is from genome assembly GCA_022664845.1 of Lepisma saccharinum. Taxonomy (NCBI): domain Eukaryota; kingdom Metazoa; phylum Arthropoda; class Insecta; order Zygentoma; family Lepismatidae; genus Lepisma; species Lepisma saccharinum. The sequence goes on from JAGDQP010011684.1 coordinate 35,906, forward strand.
TTTACAATGTTGCCAGACCTTACTGTATTTTTCAATGTACTCGCCGTAGCGGTCGAGGCACTTGTTGTAACGAGGAACAAGTTTCTCAATACCGCTGTTGTACTCTTCTGCCGCCAATGGCTTTAGCCAGGACGTGACTGCTTCTTGGAGGTCTTCATCATTTGCAAACTGTTTCCCACCCGAAAATTCCCACCGGACCCAAGGTGGTCTGTGATCATTTCATGTAAGAGAGATCTTGAAATCTCTGGGAAATATTCATGTAAGGTGTTCAAAGTGAAACACGTGTTTTCCTGATTTTTTCAACTCTTTCTTTCAAGTCATCTGTAACGAGAGATTGCCTGACACTCTGATTCTCGTCGTGCACATTGGTTCTTCCTTCATTGGAAGAAGAATTTTCCAACACAAGAAGAAATTCCAAGACATCACAGATTTAACACTTGGTGGGATTTCCAATAGGCGCTGCCATTTTGACACACTGACAGGAACAACTGACGTGACCGCTCTGGAACGAAACTCGGGTCACCCTAAGACGGAGAGGGGAGCTGGCTTACGCACAAGCAATCGCGGTTGGGGGGGATCTGCGCTAGGCGTGGTGCGCAAACATTCTTTACTTTCTGGATGACCCTCGTATTTTTAAATTGAATTATTTCTAAAATGCCTCATATTTAATCACTCATCATACTCTTAATTTATCAATCCAACCTAAGATAAGCTAAGGTTCACTGTTTTAAACGACCCGGGGGAGTATCTAAAGTACAGCCAAATATACTAGTACTTCCCACAATTAGCAAATAGACATACTGAGATTAATGAACTTTGTTACGAGGATGTATTGAGAAAAAAGTGCAAGTATTCTCATATTGCTGTCCAAACAGTATGCTATATGCCAAACTTTATGTCAAAGTTTGACTGTTCACTCTTTACTGATACATTGCACAGGTTCAGTTTCAGTGCTGATTCAAAGTACTAAACGAATAAATAATCTTAGAAATCTGTGATACTTTTAATTAGTACCATTCGTTAAAAAAAAATAGCGTATTGTTTCTCCCATTAATTTTTTAATTAAATTTCTAAGTGAGTAATTAGAAAATGCAAAAATAAGATCGATATTCATTTCAAATCAAATCAGAACAATTTATATTTTCAGACCAGAGCAATTTATATTATCAGTACAAGAAAAAGATGTACAGAGACAGAATTATTCCAAAAGTTAAGAACCTTGGACCAAAGTTTAAGAGAACTGTCACCATGCTATTACAACAAGAATCCTCAGTGTACACTAATCAGAAAAGAGAGAAGGAATCCAAATATAAAGTTACTGATCATATAGTATTCAATGTTCTTTCAGGCAGTTATTGTTCTGTATCAGGAAATAATGTCATTATCTGCTGGCTGTCGGTGCATGTCGTTAATTGGTGCGTTGGACGAAATTACGTACTTTCCATTACGAAAAATAAGACATTCCTCTTTTCGTAATAACCACAATACAACTCTAAAAACATTGTAATGAAGAAAGTTTTTTCTAACTTCATTTATTCGTATCTCTGATCTGAGAGTTGCTTTAGGACATCATGTCTGCCCGTTACGTGCCACAACTCTCAATACGATGTCCTCGAATTTGTCGTCCATATCATCAACGTCACTACCATTGTCATCATATCATGTTACGCAGGGTCAACGTTTACCGTGATCACGAGAGCGGTAGTGGACTTTGAGGCTTTGCGTTTGGTTCCTCCGGAACTAGAATGGTCCTCTCTGATGTTTTCGGAACTACCTGGACTTATGACTCTTATTGATGAGTATACTGGTTCCTCAAGACATAACGTTCCTTCAATACTTTTCACAAGTCCATGAATCATATAGTCCAATAGTATCCACATAACAGCGTTTGGCTCCAGATTGTACTCAGATTGAAGATATTTGGCGAGGTGCTCATTCGAAACATTTTCGAATGAACTTTTCAAGTGTTGAGAATATTTCGGGAGTACATTCTATAGTCCTCTTTGAAGATATTTTTTATTTTTAATTCTTATGTTATGATGAGGAAGGGAAACAAGTATGCACAAATTAACAAATTAAGAAATAAATCAGAATTCTTTATGGATATGTCTGAAAAAATATTTACGCTAAAAACACGAATAATTTGATGTCTAGTTATAAAGTTTTGTTTCCATGGTAGAACGGAAAATTTGAAACAAACTATCATTGTTGGCACTATTGCTAGACAAACGTTATTTAGTACTTACATCTTAAATAAATAGGATTAGATAATTTCTATTTCATCACCTAAAAATATAAGTGTGTGAAATAACATATATGAGGAGTTTCTGTGCATTCTTGGAGCAGTACATTTGGGAGAATATATATTACCACAAGCTTAAAGAAAACACTGCTCTCTGACAAGGCTGATTTTACACTTTATCATCCACGAAAAGAAACTAAAGCATATTTGGTTCCTTTTGTAGTAATTAAAGTATTATTATCCTTGTCAGAAAGCTGTATTTTGTTTATCTAAGATGGACACAAGGACGTATTGATACAACACGACAAGCTGTAATTTGTTCTGATGTGAATCTGTTGAAATAGCGGGTGATTAATTCTGAGGCTTGTTAGTAAGCTTCACAGATGATGGTATAAAAATTCCTCGGATCTTGGTCTACGTTGTCGTCTAACTTACAGGCTGAAATGTGAAATGTTTAAGAGAAGTTTGAGGTAATTTTTCATATACAAACCGAAATATATGGACACATTAAGGTTCAAGGTTTCTTTGTGCAAAATAATGACAGTTTTTGTGCCATATATTTGGAGTTATATATAAAAGTTTACCTCGAGTTTTTTTATTTGTCAATGTCAGTTACATCCATTGTTTCTGGACTCCTATGTGATAGCAAAAGAAGATGCTTACAGCAGAAATTCGAAATTGGTGCTGTGAATATAAATGCTAGGCCATGGATGGAAAAGTGGTATTGGTCTCCCATACGCATAGAACATAATCTCAAAACAGTATCTCAGTCTGCAAGGGAAATGGCGTTTGCTAAAAATAAAATTAAAGCGTGTAAAATAAATAATATTATTCAATATTGTTTCAAACGAAAATATAGTAAAAGGTAAACACTCATTAATTCCAGTAAACATTAAGCTATAGAAGTGACCCGAATCGAAAAAGGTTAGAACATATTCGACAGATTCGACATAAGCATACGGTCAAGAATTCTCCTCGCGCGACCATCTTTCTTGAGCATAAAAATTGGAGGCGTCTTGGAGAAGTATCACTTCTGACGTCATCACAGGTAGTGAGAGAACGCGTTTCTTTTTTTCTTAAACGTGATGGTTGGTGTTTGCATCGAGTATCATGAAAACAATATAACCTGACTTTACTAATCTATCCTATCTCCGTAATTGTGTGAAATATTGAAAATGCAATGGAAATCAGAAAGAGTATTCCGTTTGTTGTCTCTGAAAGTTGGAGAGAACCCCACCAATCATCTTAAATGTTGTTAATTCTGTTTAATTGATATGGCACATACAAGAATATAAGCATCAGAAAAAAAGTTAGAATGCCCAGTTTACCATTGCCCATTGGACTAGTATACCACACAGGGACGAACTCCATGTTCCCAAACCACCCGAGTTTTCATCAACGGAGAGAGAACTGGAGGAAATATCTGATCGTGATATGGTAAGTTGGGTGATGAAACTAGCAAATTTGCTTAGTCATCAAGAAATGAGTGATTTGATCAGAGATATTGATCTTCCTAAATCAAAAACAGAACTTCTTGCTTCGGCCATCATGTGAATTCAAAATCAAGCGTTAATTTTATTTGCAAGTTCTTCAGAATTGAGGTAAGTATATGTTCCTGACACGATATTAGTGGTATTTTTTCAAGCAATCTGTCTCGAATATTGTCCAGAAGGTTCGCATCGTTTTATAGATAGTGCAGGGCTACGCGCGAAGGGCATTCTTCTGGCCAGTGGAAATATGCATCTTTCTGTTCTAGGTGCCTATTCAGTCTACATGAAAAAGAAAATGTCAGGATTCTGTTGTAATAGATTGAGTATCAAATCTATGAAAGAGGTGGTTTTAGGGATTTAATGATGGATTCCGTTTTGAAATTACAGTACTAATAAATATTCTTGCTTTCTTTTGCTTTTGGGATAGCCTTGTCAGAGACGAAAGAATTACTTCCTGGAACACACAACAGCACACACGAAGCTCTGGTTCAAAGACAGGAAATTTTATTTCCGCCACTCCACATTAAACTAAATCTTGTGCAACAGTCTTTAAAAGCTTGATTTACCCGCTCTTCACTACATCAGAAGAGTGCTCCGTCAGTTATCTGATGCAAAAGGCACCGCTGGTGTATTTACTGGACTCCAAATTCGTGGGATTCTTCAGTTAGAAGAACTTTGAAAAAGTCTCCTCATTGCGAACAATCCTTGGAAAGCTTTTAGGTCGATCGAGAAAGGATTTCGTGGTAAATACAGGAGGGAAAATTATAAGAAATTAGTTAATGTTTTATTCATTATAAACTTTTGGGTTGTAGAATTTCGTTGAAATCGCATTTACTATTTCCACATCTAGTAATTTTCCTCGAAATTTAACAACTGTAAGTGAGGAACACGGTGAAAGCTTTCAGAAAGATATCCAAAGAACACAGGTTACCATGGACACAACGACACCGGAATGATGAGAGATTACATTTGACCATTACTTCTTGATGAGGCATCGACGTCTGTTCAGAGAAACAGTCCACATGCTCACATTTAAAATGTAAATGTCAATTAAATGTAACCGTAACGGTTCATATAAGCTGCTGTACATTTGTATACCTTTATCGCTGCGTAAATTACCATATCTTTATAAACTCATATATGCTTTAGAAATTACATTCTCTTCTAAACTTGAAAACGGTTGATATATGAGATTTCAAGAAATTTCTTCTAGTGTTTTCGAGCATAGCGTAGCTTAGTGTTTTAATTAGTATACGAGTATCCTTGCAACAAGAGCTTTGCAACACAACATTCAGTGTAGCAGACCTGGAAATCTATGGTGTGGTCGAGCTGATCTATCCCCCAATCCTTCATTAAGAAAGTGCGATTTTTTTGACATGGTATTTCTTGGGGTGTTATTCTGTATGTGTGAGTTATAACGACTTTATTCAACGGAAATATATTTTCTGGTATGCGTTCTTTTCTTCAAAGGTCATATCATATTTATTTGTGGAATAGAATTTTAGGGCATAGGACGCTAAAAGGGCATTGAAAATAATATAATTTTCGTGCAAATGCTTTCAAGGAGAAATTTCGTCATTACAGGAAAAAGAGTATTGTGTTCATAATTGGTACCATCAAACGAAATAAAAAACACCAAAATAAGCAGATAAACAAGATATCACAAAAAAAAACTTGTTGCCCAGGGTTACAAGCGGAAACAGGGCATATTTTGCATATATGCAGGTGCTCAGGACTAAGTAAATATCTGCAACAACAAAATTTTAGATCTACCACACGTTAATAAAACCAATAGTTATACTTATGGCGCAAAGACATGGACACTGACAAAGGTGGGAGAGAATATGTTGAGAAAGTTCGAAAGAAAAGTGTTAAGGAAATTATACATACATGAAATTAAACGCAAATAATAATGTTTCAGGGATTCCGCCAGAATTATCAGTTTGGGGGCGGTGTAAAGTCAAAGTTGGGAGGGTATAAGTGTAGTTTTTTACGGTTTCTATTGATTTTTCAGCTTCAATTTTTCTTGGGGTGCTCTCAAGAATTTGGATGGTTGATACTCCCCCACAGAAGGGGAGGGGTGTCTGGCGAATCACTGATCTGTTTTCAGTCCATGCCTCTACTCATCTTCATAATCAAACTCTATGTTATACCGTACCATGGCGACTAAGTTCTACTCTTAATGGTGTTGACAATTTCAAGCTATAAAACATACTATGTTACATTTACATAGAGGCAACCTGTAGCTTCGAAAGGCAATATAACTTCCATCCCGGTGACGAATAAAAATTTTTCTTAGTTTTTGATGTATTATCATCACTCCAAGTTTGTCGGTTGAATTCTGTTACACCCTGTGTATCCTCATGATACTAACTAATTTTATGGCTTACGGAACTCGTAAGTTCATCGCCGCAGTGGCAATCGTTCGCCATTAGATCCTCATGCAACTAACATGGTAAATTGCTTAGTTCTTTCCATAACTATATCTTGTGTATGGATACAACTTGAGAAATGTGCGGGCGTAAGCCATAGTGCTCTTACCGCCCATAAAATTCTTTTTATCTTATCTTATCTTGAGAAATGTGCAGAAAATAATTTGTGGTTATTCTAGCGGCGGATGTTTTAATAAGCATATGTTACCCATCTGCTGTGGTCTAGTAGTTACGGTCGAGGAATTTGCACTGGGGTCGCAGATTCAGGTCCACTACTAGTCATACTGATTGAGGTTTTTCAGGATTTGCCTCAGTTTTACCCAGAAGGTTGTGCCAACAGATATCCAGACCGTTACCTTTCCTTTCCATATCCCCAGAAGGTACTCGTCGAGGGACATCACCCCTCAAACGACATGCTTAGACTGTAGCTACTAGTCTGCTTCAATACATGAAAGTTAAAAAAAAACCAACCATATAATTATTTCAGCAGCTCTAATGGGTAGGCGCATCTGTTAGTTTACATAGAGAGTGTGTAAAAAATTACAGTCGTAAATTAGAGGGCGTAAAGCTCAGCTTGAAATAATAGAAAAATAACACTTCAATGTATGGCGAAATATGTGTAGTTTTCGAGTTAAAGGAGGTCCACATTTATGAGGTATCGTAACAAATGACGGAAAATCTCGACAGAAAAACAAAATGTAACAACTTACAATCAAGAATAGAATTTGTTCCGAAGAATTACATTTGAGACTGAACAAAACAGATTAAAGCGGGATATCTATAATTGTCAACTGTCTAATGTTAATTACTTGCTAATGAAAATCATAAGATTCCCTGTATGATACAGGCCCTTGTTCACCAACTTTTTCAGATATAGTATAATCCTGGGGATAGCTTCCATTATGATTTGCTAAGCGAACACGACTGAATTTGAATTTATTTATGGCTCTCAGGCATTGATGGCTCAGGCCTGGATGGGGTAGGCGAAAGTCTGTGGGAAGCAATTGTCCAGGGCCTAATTTGAAGGTACCATCCTGGTATTTGCCTGGTGCAACTGGGGAAACACGATGGAAAATCCTCGGTCAGTATGGCTGGTATCGAACCCAGAACCTCGCAATGTGAAAGAGCCAAGTAAGCTAGGGCCAATCGGAAAGCCAATATAGCTTACGTCAATACTTGGTGGATTATTACGTCACTTCTGACAATATTTCACCATGTCTGAGTGTCTAATTCCGAAACTATGAATGTTTTTCTCGAGTTTTTCTTGTTTTGGTACAAGGAAGTCACCATTTATTTTATAACAACTACTTTATAAACTCCCTGTACGTGGACTGGTGTTTTCCCGAATTCAGGGAAACTTAAGTTTCTTCATTCATCCCAATTCTTATCTCTTCCTCTTCTAGCGCACAAATCTAGTCTCAATTACCAGGCAAATGCCGGGATGGCACCTTCAACATAGACCCTGACCGACACCTTCCCGAATCCTTTCCCCTTCACTATCACGTCCTGAGCCTTAGATGTCTAAAGGCCATAAATAAACATTCAAATTACAGGTGAACAAACAGAGAGAAATCAATATCTCAGAACCATAGATTCCTGAAGTTCCCGAGATCAAGGTCGAAATATCAGTAAAGAAATTGAAAAGATTCTGGAAGAAACTATGCAATACACAATGTAATTGTACGTTTTGGAATTCCGGAAAAACTTGTTCAGCTAGTGATGATGTGTCTCAGTGGCCCCATAAGCGTAATATATGTGATAGTTTTGAGATTCTCAGCGGACTAAAACAAGATTATGCCTTGTCACTACTACATTTTAACTTTGCGTTAGAATATGCGATTTTAAAAATATAAGAGATTAAAAAGGGACTAACACTGAATGACTTTAACGAACTGTTCGTATACGTGGATGATGTAGATTTAACAGAGGATAATAGAGATGCACTACAAGGAAACACGGATGCCTTAGAAGAAGCTTGGAATGAGATAAGTGTACAGGTGAATTAGAAAATAAACAAAATACATACCTAATAACGAGCGGAAACATAGAGGCTGAGAGTAATTGAGTAGAGACATAATAATTAAGAATGGTACAATAGAGAAAGTAAACACGCTTAAATGCTTGAGAGCATATGTAACAAGTATGAATACGACCACGAAAGAAATCAAAAGTCGCTTGGCATCGGGCAATTCATGTTTCTAGTCAGTCCAGAAACTCCTAACCTCGTGATTAATATCAAGAAAGTTGAAATTGAAAATATAGAGAACGGCTATTTTCTCAGTAATATTTATGGTTGCGAAAGTTGAAATACAACCCTGACAGTTGAACATAAGTTACTTGTATTGGAAAATAAGGTTTTGCAAAAGATATACGGACCAAAACGGGACGAGCTGACCAGAGAGTGAAGGAGACTGTATAATGAAGAACTCTACAGGCTGTATGATTCACCGTTGTTGTAAGAATAATGAAATAATGACGGCTTAGAAGAAAAGAACATACAGCGCGGATGGGAGGAAAACGTGGTTGGTAAATCTATCGTATCGTGGTTGGTAAGCCGGAGGAAAGGAGGCCATTGGAAAGACCGATACCTCATTGGGATAACAATGTTTGAAGAGATCTTCGAGAACTAGATGTATATGATGAAAACTGGCTTGATGTTAACCATGAGAGAACTTTATTGCGAAAGTTTTGTTACTGTGGCGATGGACTTGCGAGTTCCGTAAACTCTAAAGTTAGTACCTCAGAGAAATCTTGTAACTAGCTTAAATTTTCCTTTCTTTTTCAAGTTCCTAATTCCAGATTTTCCAGCTGCCATCGTCACAGCTATCGTATAGCTCACATCAAGACTTGAAACGACATAATATTTCCATGATCATCCTGGAACACTAGAGTTAGTAAGGAAAATAGTCTCCATCGGACTCCATAATACTATGTCCTCTGTCAACCAGTTGTTGAATCCCCTGCTGTAAAAAGTCACCGATTTTAGAGGCAAATACTGGGTCACTGTTCGTCCCATGTCATCCTCATTTTGCAATGTTTCCCCGGAAAGGTGATTTTACAGGCTGCGAAAAAGACAGTAGTCTGTTGTGCAAGATCTGGTGAAAACGCCTGGTGGGAGAGTTTCTTCCAGCCACATTCCTCGATATTAGCACAGGTACCTCTTCCCGTGTATGGACACGCGTTATCACCGTGGATGAGCATACCTTTGTGACTAATCACAGCAGGACGTTTCTTTAACAATCAGTCCGTAGACGTTCAAGCTGCTGACAGTAGACATCTGCATTGATGGTCTGGTTACGTGAGAAGAAATCACAATGTAATATCCCACGGATATCCCACCAAAGTCTCAACATCCCTTTGCTGGGGTGGAGATCCTATTTTGGCACAGTTCCTGCGGCCACCCCTTTAGGTACCTACTGCCTTTTGCGTGCAGTGTTATGGTAGAGGACACATACTTTTCATCCCCTTTTACCATTCTGTTCAACAATGGCTCACGTCTGTGACGGATGAGCAGGTAACTGCTGATGTTAACTTGCTGATGCTTCTCTTGAGGTGTTAAAGCATAGGGAAAACATTTTCCGAGTTTGGACACGTACCCAAGGTCCTGAAGAAGACGATGAATGGTTGGATGGGTGACACGGAGTTCGTTGGCCAGTTCTTTAACAGTTCGCTGGATTTGTCTCCACCGCTGCTCGCAGGGCATCGTTGTCCAGCTGCACAGGTCTACCTTCTCGTAGCTTATTGGTGAGGCCGGTTTCCCCTCACCGAA
>JAGDQP010011685.1:0-14938 GCA_022664845.1 Lepisma saccharinum
CAATATCATCCCATCTTTCGTAGATACACAGTCCACAATAATTTATTTCTTTTCTGGATTCCTTTTTATATTGTTTTCTGAAATAAATGTAAATAAATGAAACAATATAAATATAACTTTCTAGTTGTTTTAAAGTCATTATACCTCATTTATAATTTCGGAAATATTGGCTCAAGTTATAGAGTAAAGATTTTCCAAACAAATGCAATAACTATCATACGTTGAAAATGTATTATTTCTATTGAATATGCAAACGCGAATGCAAATCAAATGAATAGATAAATATATCTTATTCAAGGAAATTAGCAATTAGTGCTTTTTATATTACTGCTAGCTGACAGAAAGAAAGTCATGTTGGATAAAGTATGTTCAAACGTCGTAATTGCTAACGTCTCCGTGCTTTAAGCACTTACTCTATCCCCTGTGCACATTCCAGGATCGATACGCAACCCACCCACGCAGTCAGGAGCCGCAGCATCCGTGCATCCACTATTAAAGGTACGCAGAAATAAATTGAAATTGTAGAGGATCAAATTTGAAATCTGTAACAATGATCTATTTTATCAGCATAATAACTTTGGCGAATCATTGATTAAAATAGTTAAAGATGACAAACTCAGCACATCTTTATCTTTAGGCAGTGAGATGTCTTTTTTTTTCGAGTTTCTTCCAAAACGTATGAAAGGGAGTTTGGAAGATGGCGTATCTAAGGTACCGCCCAAATTTTAGTGCATTTTAAATATACACATTTTACAATCTTTTTTGGACCTAAACAGATGAATATTACAATAGTTATTGTATATAAATTCTTGCTTCACAGGATTGGGAACATCATCAAAATTAACTTGGAAGCAATAATTACAGCAAAAAGTGACTGGTGATCGAGTGTGATACTCCAGGCATTAGTAACGATCTTCAACTCTTGCAAACTCTTCAACAATCTTTAACAAAATGCACAAATTCTAACAAATCAATGAAGAAAAATACTAAAGAAGACATAGAACGACAAACAGATAACAACAAGATTAATAAACAAATGCAAATATAATAAAACACATTACAATTGAACAATGTTTCGATCATACGTGCATCTTTTGCACAGATCATATCATAACAAATTTCAAACTAATACAATTTAACAATGGTTTGCTGTAAAATGCATAGCACTGAGCATATCGCTTTTTTAAAGCACTATTATCATACACTATTAAACTATTTAACATACAGTATGTCTTGATCAAGGAAATTGCAAAACTTCGATCAATAAAATAACAAACAAAAACCAAACGTTTGAAATGAAAGTCTAACTTCAATTAGGAATGGAGTTCTATATTGTCGTTAACCATGGTTAAATACGCACACTTATGGTTAGTATTATGTTTTATGTGTCTTGGACAATGATAGATTTGAGAAGCAACCTTCTACTGAAAGGTAATATGAATTTGCTGTGATACATAAAAGCTCTTCAAATGTGTTCTGAGACCTACAATGTACATAAGAAGTCACCTATTGTTGAACTATAGTGTACATGCTACCTCATTAAACCAGTATCTGAAATATAAATGATTAGTTTCAGAATGATGAAGTTTATTGAACTGTTAAGTTTAACCTGTAATGTTTCGTGTACGGGATGTATTTTAGATACCACCTCGTTCTACAGATTTGAACAGTAACCTAACTAATTGGTCACTTCGTTAATCATATGCGTTCTGGAACTTTACTATTGTCTAATGGAATATTCTGGAGTTCCAATGAGCAATATGCTTAATAGATATAATTACACAATTTTGTCCCCTTGTCTTCCTGTTTTTTACTAACATAAATGTGAAGGGTATCAGAATTTATTTCATTTATTTTCTGCATTTAACCCAGAATATTAATGAAATTATATTAAATTACTAATTGCTTTTGCCTTGTCCTTTGGCGTGAACACAGAAAACTCATCGAGTTTACACTTTCAATTACTACTATTACTTCCATTGAACACTACTAGCTCAACTACTATTTTTGCTACTACTACCAGTACCGTTTACACTTTCTTTTTAGTATTTACACTACTTGCACTATTTACACTATATTTTATACAACTATTGCTACTGGCACTACTACTACTACTTCAACAAATATTTCTACTACCTCTGAAACTTTTCCAATAATATTCTACTATTACTTATACATTCTATATGCGCATTCGTACTACCATTATCCCGAAACTCCTTCTACACTAACTACTTACATTAACTACTAACTTGCATCTAAAACTTTTTACTACTGCTGTTACTATAACTGCTACTACTTCTCCTACTTCTTTCTCTATTCTACTGCTACTAATCTTACTATATTACACTAACTTGTATTACTACTATTATTATTCCTACTACTAATATTACTATCACGTTAATTATTATTGTTGTTGTTACTACTAGTACTAATACTACTACTACTGTATTATTACACTGATACTACTACTACTACTATCGCAACAAGTACAACCTTTATTATTATTTCTACTACTAAATAATGTTCGAAAATTTAATAGCGATGCTCTTTTTCATTACTTCAAACTTAATTATAATCTGTTCCTCTGATGTAACTGTAAAATCATGCACGAATAAAGTTTAATACAGTATTTTCTCGTTAACACTGAAACAATAATCTGAATAGAAGTTTAAACTGTTTAAAACTCCCTCTTTTTTTTGTGCGATATCAGCTTCTACAATCAGTTTATAATTGGTCCGATTGTTTTCACGCCATGGTCGAAAATGAGTTTTATTTTACAGAATCTTGTTGCCATGAAAATTATAAAATATTATTAAATGCTTAATTTGTTTTAAACTTTGAGAGTTAAACTGAATTTATTTATGACATGTTTGCATATTTGGCTCAAGTCGACTAACCTTACAGATTCCCCCCCCCCCTTTTGTCATCATATCGTATTTAATAGCAATTTTTTCAGCCTTTTTCAAGTAATGAGTGTACATTGTTGGATTTGAACTATCCATATATTTATCTAACTGAATAACTATTTGTATTTCTCATGTCATATTACCCTGTATATAAGACTCGCTTTCTAGAATATGAAACACATAATTGAATAATTGAGTACATGACTTGCAAGAAGCCACTACTCACACCCATTCAAATTTCAGACTAAGGTTTTCTTATCGTTTCAATTCGATTAATAACTTTTTACTGTTCCAAAACCTGTCCATATTTGTGTGCACATAAGATGTACTTTTTCGATAAACATTGTTCGAAAGCTGTGGTGCGTCATATACTGCAGGGGCAAATGTTAAATTAGAATATTGAAATCTCCATAGTTACAATATTTTAAGCTTCTAGTTTCATCAGCTTGCAATCCTAGTTCGTTATTCACGATTCTTACAAATATGTTGCAATTCTGAGTTATTAGTATTTGTACTGTTAGGATACGAACTCAAATATGTGAGCCTTTATTCTGTAATATGTCCAGGACAATGTTTCATACTGTAAATAGTTACTGCTAAAATTTTCATATTGCATCTTTCCTTCCAACACTCATAGCATTCCGTGTATATGTAAGGACATAAGAAACACCACGATATCATTAACTCTGTACTTATATTGTGCCCTACTGGTCCATAAATCACAACCATATTCAATCTATTACTGGATGAGGCCTCTTCCGGAGGAAGGAGTTGATCTACTGCTCCCACGCTGACCACATGTGTAAGGAAAGAAGAGCCGAAGCACTCAACTGTGATCGCCACTGTCTTTTATTCACAGCAGCGTCCCAATTGCATCATGATGCTGGTTGGGCACCGTTCTCGCTTTGGAAAACTCCCTTGGCAGAGCCGGGAATCGAACCCAAGACCCAACGATCAGCAGTCAGTAGCCACAGGACCAGCATAACACGAGTTAATACTCTGCATTTATATTCTGCCCTTCTAGCTCACAACATGATTTATTGCCATGGGAAATTAGACAAATTTAACTCAACATTGGTGTTTAATATAACATTTTCCCCCACCAAAACACCTATGAAATGTGAGTGTGTTATGCTCGCCGATAAATACGGGAACTATATTATTATTAAATTTATCCATGCTTTTGATAGAAACAGTCCAAAATGATACTTTAAATTTTATTGTGCGATGGATTGGATAACAATTCGATAGTTTGGCCACATACCACAAAACCAAAATAAGCAATGTAGGCAAAACTTTTCGAAACATTTACTTTTTCATCGTGCCCAAACTATGTCTTAACCAATGCCATCATCATTCATTGCCTCAATTACTATTGTTGTGGCCGCCTATGGTCTTCAGAAGCTCTTCATTACATAACTTGTGGGTTCAGCTGATTCTTTCATTTCTTCTCCATTTCCACGTTCCAAACGCCTCCAAAAATATTCTTTCGTCGACATAAAAACTACCATGTTCCTCTACAATCGTGTTTTATTTGAACGTTAGTTGCTGTTAAAACATGCTCTAATTACCATTACAAAGGAGATCCTACCTCAAGAAAACCACACTCTAATGACGGGAAGAAAATTCTCCTTCGTTTCTCTCTCCCCACCCCCACCAACACGGTCACATACAAAGAGAGAAAGGAGGAGAAAAACGTAGAGGATTTAACTAATGCAACGAAGAAACACACTCACTACGTCCACGCCATCTAAGATCAGACTACAGTACTATATTGAAAACACATTTTCTCCGCCTACCTTAAATATACATTTCTTTTGAGAAAACAAATAACATTTCATGTTTTCGCAAAACCCGGTGAAATTTTATTCAGCCTGCAGCTACGTCCTTTACCAAGAGTAAAAAAGAAGGTCAAAGAACAAGCTAACTTATATGTTTCAAATATTCTGCAAAATCCCTCGGAGGTGAGTAAACTCAGATTGTTTGAACTAAATCAAGAAATCTTATTTGAAATAATACTAGCCAGAAGTCAAGAACAGACAGATGATGATATGGATAATGTTGAAATTGCATTACATACATAATCAGTAAATGGTGTATGTGTAGGCAAGCAGTGTTGTGAGTGGGTTGGGTTTAAAGTTCCTTACTGAGTACGTGGTACGTTTCCTTCATTTAACGTACTAAATTTAGAAACAAAACCGCCCACATGTATTTATTTCATACTCTTGTGTTGTATGTGCTTACGTAGAAATATACAAACAATCTACCTACATTTATATGAACTCATGGTGAGATATGTGGGTGTATTTCTAGAACAAAAAGGACTATTGGAATAAAGTTATAGCTTGCATTTTATTTTCTTAGCAACGTAGGTTTTAATTGCTCGTAATTCCTCGTTACTCTAATTTTTTCCAAACCTTATATAAGTAGACACACACATACACATTTTTTTTGTTATTTTTTTTTAATTTCCGTTGTTGTCTGTCCGTTCGTCCGTCTTAATCACAGGAGGAATAAAGCACCTCGGTAACTCCAAAACTGGCAGCTACTTTTTATCTAATTCTTTTGATACTCCTTAAAACGTTTATTGACGTGTGATGCCATCTGCTGCCACAATCGTAATTTAAAGGTGGAGGAGATAAATGGATCGGAATTAGGAACACTATCGGAATTAGGAACACTATCGGAATTAGGAACACTATCGGAATTAGGCAAACTCTTGTCTTATATAGCAAAACTATATGATTCATATTGCCATGTTTCAGTAGCGTTTCTCTTTTAGAATTAGTGTATTGTTTTACCTCGCACCGTTTGTCGATCCTATCTGGGCGAAAACTTCAAATTAATGTAGCTGGGTGTCATGTGAACATTCGCTCGACTCTGGAGAATTGAGTTGTTAGATTTAAAAAAAAAAAAGATCCAAACAAATAATTAGTTCGTTTTCTTGAATTAACATCATACACAAAATTATATAAAAAAAAATGGTTGTAAATAAAATAGATTGTTTTTGGACATCAATACTTTAAATGTTTGTTGAAAATTAACATTTTATGGTCTCTTGTGAGAGAAATCAAATTACAAAGGCTAATCTCATATTGGGTTTCCAGCTCCAGGGAAGTTAATCTCCCTTGTATTCAGTAGATCAAAGAGTGTGTTTTATTGCTACCATTCTCTCCGACAGTACATACCGCCTCTATTATTTCGATAGCCAATACCCACACACGTTTGTCAAACTCTCTCCTATTAGTAGTACTGTTTCAATTGGTTGCTGGTTGTTATTTTGCTAATACTTTTACGCATTACTGATCATGGGATTGAATGGAAATAGAAGAGAACTCTCATGCTTAATATCTTTAGCGTGCTTTTGTTATACGTTTTACTCTTTGATTACATGAAGTAAAGCTTCAACAAATATTAAATGAATTTTGTCTGAGTTTCCGTTTACACTTCATTGAACAACGTAATCGCATCGTTTCATATGGGTATTTATTTATTCCCGCATCATTCCTCCTGCCCTACCCTATCCGGATCTGAGCCATAGATGCCTATCTAGTAAATTAAGACCTAAAACAAATTCAAATTCAAAATAAAATTTTCATTACGGAATAAGCCAAGAAATTAGTGGAGTTTTTATATCAAACTTATTAACAAATCAATATTGACTTCGTTGCGTTAGTTTAACATAATGATATTATTATTATGTAATAGTTGATCAAAACACTGCAACAATTGTGAGAATTTTAGCTTCCTGGTTTAGTTTTTATGTCATTTTTTTTTCTCAGAAAGTCAATAACTGTACTATTATTCAGTCTCAGTACGTACTATTATTCACAGTCACAGCACGACTGTTATTCTCACTCACAGTATGACAATTATTTGTATAATTGTTAATTATAGGAAGTTAATTTGTATCAATAAAGTAGATAGTAAAAGTTAAACTTCAATATAATCGGATTGCCAATGCTGCCTTCGTTGTAAAAAAAATATTTTTTTTCAAATGACCATTATTTATAGGTGATTTCATAGCAACAGGTAGTTATAAAAATTGCATGTGAAGCAGGGAGTTCAATTCAAATCAGATTGAGAATTCGTTATGAAGTAGTTATAAATGTGTTCTATTTAACAAATGTTTACATGGATATTTCACAATCGTTGTTTTGTTTATAAGTAATTGGCAAAGTTCTAATTTACTAACACGTAAAGAGTTTCCACTGCATTATCTTATAAGAGATAACCAATCGACAATTCCTACAGGAGTTAATTCTTTGGAAAATGTCTCTGTTTCACATAGAGCGTTGGCGTCTCCATCTAGTGGCAGACTGTTTCATTAGGATGAACCTATTCGCACGGCACTAGGGCATCGTTCACACGTTCGTTATACAAATACTACAGAAGCAGTCCGGATCATTTCTGAATGTCCCTAATATTTTTTATAGTGACTGCTTTTACACTGTATTCACTGGGCAGGGTTTTTCGTGACATGCGTTTAAATGTTTAAAATAATAACACTAGATGATAAGCATACATCAAGATCTGGCTTATCTGAAAGGTTATAGATTGACTTTTTTAGCATAGTCAACTAGCATACTAGGACTCCATTTTGCCTTGGTATCTCTTTTCTATTAAAGAGGTCTATTGATGAAAGAGCTTGCATCTTCATCACTGACAGCCCTAAAAATGTAGTGCACACTCCTTTATGTGCGAGTCCCAATAGCGAACTTTTAAGGACGTGCTGGATCACAGGCTTTACACAAATTTTATACACGAAACATTGTTTTGCGTCTCTGTAATTTGAAGGTTAGTTTACATAGCCGAAATTTGTCATATAATTTAAAGACAATCTTGGCTCTCAGCAAAACTTTGTAACATAAAATTTGAAAAGAAACACCAAAACAGTATATTTCTAAAGACAAACAAAGTTAAATGTGGTGTTAACAGGTTCTGTAAATTAGTTGGGTACAGAAATAAATAATAATTTTGCATTCTAAACATGTCTGAACAACTCAGATCATGAGTAAATTTCAGTCTTGATTTCCCATATTTCAGGAAACCACAACACATTTCATGTCTTTGATTGAATACATCGAGAGTAAGAACACAAAATATAAAGCATTCATGAAAGCTATGAACACAGAATAACTACCAGGTGTATAAGCTTAAATCCGCTGTTTTGTACTCAGCAAAACACATGGTGTGTTCATAGAAAGCACAAAGCAAGTTATTCAAAGTACTTTCCCTCGCTAGCTACACATTTTGTCCACCTCTAGGGCAATTTATGGATACCACGCCAAAAAAGTCCTGCTCTTTCGAGGCAAACCACTCATCAAGCCATTTTCGGACGTCTGCATACGAATCGAAGTGCTGCTCAGCGAGGGCGTGGCCCATCGACGCAAACAGATGGTAGTCTGTAGAGGCCAGGTCTGGTGAATAAGCGGGATTGGGTAGCACCTCCCACTTAAGTGTCTCCAAGTAGTTTTGGACCACTTTTAACGTGTGCGACAGGGCGTTGTCGTGGAGGAATATCAGCTTGTCATGTTTTTGTTGATACTCCGGCCTTTTTTCACACAGAGCACGGTGCACGTTGATCAGTTGTTGGTGGTAGCGGTGGGCATTAACAGTTTGACCCGGTTGTAACAGCTCAAAGTAGACGATACCCTGTTGATCCCACCAAACACACAGAAAATGTGGGTAGTCATCTTTGACACTGAGTTTTCGTAAGAAGAGTATAGGGGAAAGGGGTCGAAGTCCATTACAAGTCGAAATTGATATTTGAATTTGAATTTTATTTAAGATCTTAAGTCATCTTTGGCTAACGTCAATCGAAGTGCGTATTGTATCACCATCCGTTAGACCTTACAGGAAGCCATCTGTAATAAAAGGCAGAAACGAAATCTATTATCTAAAAAAAATCATTTTGGAATGTCATTAAATAAAGAGAGTTGACGAGAAATGCTTGTAAACTACTGAAACTTTCACTTTTTGCAACTATGAAGAAAGGTGAATTTGGAAAATTATCTGATAAACTTTCGTCAGTTGACATATTGCCAAAATGATGTCATATCAGTTGATACGTCTCTCCAAAACATAAAGAAATAACAGAGAAATAAAACTGAATTTTGTCTTCACTGTTGATGGAATTTCCTGTAAACACTCTTCTTATTCCAGCATTCGGGAGGTCGTGGGTTTGATCCCAGCGGCCGACCATCCTAACTGAGGTTTTTCCAGATTTTTTCCCCCTCAGTCACACCAGGCAAATGCCGAGATGGCACCTTCAACATAGGCCCTGGCTGACACCTTCCTAATCCTTTCCTCTCTCACATCCCGGCCATAAATAAAACTATTATTCAAAGTAATATAAATTGTCAAGCAAATAGAACCAGAAAAGCTACTAGCAATACGAGGATATTTTTTAAAAAAAATCACTTTTTTAAATTAATAGCTATTAGAAACAAAGACTCTTTACTTTGATTACTTTGACATTAAAGTTTTGATAAACAAACCAAAATTGAACAAAATAATGTTGAAAGTAGGTATTATCTAAGGGTAAACAAAGGATTTTGTTAAATAATATGGTAATGACTGGTAATGCAGATAACTGTCTATCTGATTTTGATGCGCTCATACTGACGTCAAAATTTCTTTACCAGATTCCAACTTCTGCAACAGAGATACTTCCTGTCAGGTAATAGCACTCTATTAGTTTACATGTGTGAGTATAATACCGTATTAAAGGTGTTATATACGTCAATGCCATCGGGATTGAAAATAAAACTAATAGAAATTTGCTCCTAAAGTCGTGCATAGCAGTACACTTGGGAAGGGGAGGAAAGACAGCAATGAAATGTATGAACAGATCTACATAAAACAGTAATTTGAGAATCACTCATAGTTAGAACGAAGGACGTAGCAAACAAGCCACTTGTCCTCTCCGGAAAGGAAAACTGGCTTCCCCCTCTACAGATCCAGCTGGGTTTCATGAAGAACTTTGTCGAAGTCGTGGATCGTAATGACAAAGGTTTCCAGTTCCTGGAGGATACGTTTTTCAGAGTTAGTGATCCTAAGATCAACAGCACCATCTTGAAAAAATCACAAATACGATAACTTCTTAATGATATTGCATTTGAAGGCAGTTTGGATGAAACAGAGAAGAGTGACTGAGATTCGTTTAAAACATTTGCTCGTGAAAGAAAGCACAACAATAAACAACTGGGATGTTTTATGTCTGTGATTATACATCCCTTATATATATATATATATATATATATATATATATAAAGGCCCAACGATTCCATTAGGAATTCTCAACTATGGTAAGTCGCTTTTAAAGCAACTGCACTCCCACAATATTAGATGACTGTTCAAAAAAAATCCATCATAACTCACAGTCAATAGTGTTCTTCCCGCCTCGGTGCCCTCAACAGTGATCGAACCATTGAGAGGTTCCTCGTTCGCCCGATCTGATGCTCCTTAATTTTTGTCTCTCATGACTTGCATCTATGTCACTGGCCGGGATAGACGGAAGACAGGATAGAAAAATAAATTGGACCTGGCGTTATTCAAAGTACCATCCGAACATGCGCCAGGTGTGATCGAGGAAAACAGGGAGAATCTCAGGATGGCCAGCAATGAGAATCAAAACCGGGTTGGTGTATCGTGAAAAAATCAACGAGCTACACCATCTTCAGAAAATAGTAATTTAATTTGAATTTATTTTAAGGCCTTTAGGCATCTGAAGCTCAAGCCGTCAGGAAATGTACAAGTGTGAAAATGTTTAGGTCATTCAACCCTCCATCACACGTATTCCGTAGGAAAATATGATTAGTGTTTTGTCCAGTGCTAGATCTATGATACGAAGCCCTCTGGGCTACGTGAACCGAGGGGAACTTGTGTCGCCACCAGGAATCGAATCCGAGACTTTACTTTTAAACAAGCACAGTTTTTATCAAATATCTCTTTGGTTTACCGAATTTCAGCTTCTTGATCTCAATTTTTGGACTCCTCAGCAAGACAGTGTAAGGCGAAAAATCAACGACGTACGCCATATCGAAAAATCAAAGCGCTACACCATCTTCAACAAGGGACTCAAGCATACCGGCGCCGCTGTTGAACCCAATATGCTTTGCAGGGCCTGTAAGAATTTGAGAAAAATAGTAGGTTTGAGTGTGCACCCAAATACCATTTTACACACATGTTGTAGAATGTAAAATCCCAACATTGAGGGACCCTATCTCCTAAACGAATAAAAGTAAATAAAAAACTGACTTCAGATTTGGATTTCTTGAAACAAGCTAGCCTAAAACGATATGTCACATGACCTACTTTCCATTAAAAATTCTCGAGCAAATTCCAAGATGGCGACTTTCAAGATGGCTGCCATGATCCTCATCTCCCTTATCTGGTTACGCAGCATCCACGTTACTTCTATTAAATATCTTGTTTCACTCCCTTCACGCGTTTACGACTTACAAGGTTGTTTCCAGACTTATGTACTATGCAGTATTCGAGAAGTCATTGGTCAGTTTGGAGAGGAAGATAGCAGTTTACATATTTATGATCGTTATTTCTCATGTCAGTATATCACATTCTTAAGGAAAAACATATTTTTGCACCAGAAGTTTTGTTCAAGCAAAAAACATTCCCTTGTAAGTGACGCTTTAGTAATACGCCATACACACTGTTGACAAATTTCACGTCATTAATTGGATATAGTACAACATATGTTAGAGGACAGCGGAGAAGTTACACGAGAAAACTTCGAAAAATACCTAAATATTTTCTTGTTCGTTTGTACTGTGATTGGCAGAAGGGGAGGGGGGCGCATTTGCCGGCACGTAAGTGGAAGAAGAATGTAAATCGTAATCCCTTTGCTCTCCCCGCTTTTAAATCAATTTTCTGTACGTTACCCAGGGATTCCGCCAGGATTGTCAGTTTGAGGGGTGTAAAGTCAAATTTGCGAGGGGTATAAAATAAATCGCAAAAAGATACCAGTATCAGAATATCATTTAAATAATACCATTAATGATTATGCTCGTAATAAAGCAAGTGTAATTTTAGTTCTTATATGAAAACCCGTTGTTAACTGATGTAGTTTTGATTATATTATTTCATGAAAGGCCTTAGCCTTTTGTTCGTGCTTCATTTCCAATAATAATATTTTTAAATAAACGCATTCCCTACGCTTTCTGTTTTGTTAACAACCTTACGTTTCGTTCTAGCTTCGCCGGCCGGGTGG
Source organism: Lepisma saccharinum (assembly GCA_022664845.1). Lineage (NCBI taxonomy): Eukaryota > Metazoa > Arthropoda > Insecta > Zygentoma > Lepismatidae > Lepisma > Lepisma saccharinum. Next base: position 12,139 of record JAGDQP010011685.1, read on the forward strand.
CCGTGCAATCTGCGGCGGTAGACCAACGACTCGAACGAAGGTCCCGGGTTTGAGTCCCGGCAGGTGTATGGATGTGCATTACAATAGCTAAGGGGCGAACCCTGACGGGACGGAGTCCAAAATTACTAGACTGTCCCATATAAAAATAAAGTTTATCATTCTAGCTCCATCGAATATCTCAAGAATGTAACTAATATAACACCCCTAATGGAAAAAAAATAATAATTCTGCGACGTGTATACAAAGTGATTTAAAGCTCAATACAAAAAAAAATCGAGAGGTGATTCTTGATACCAAACGAAGACAAGATCATATAAATATGGGTCGAGATACAATGCAAGCTTATCTACACTGGACCTCAAAATGCGAAATCAAACTTGAGTGAGTTCGAGACTGAAGTTCCAACATGAGTTTGAGTGAAAACGAAGTTGAAATTTTATTGTTAGGTTGAGATTGAAGCTCTTTAAAAAGTTCTAGGTTGAGTGAGATCGAGTCCATACATTACATATTGCGTTCTAGTGTATAAACAATTATATAACTGATATCTTTATCCTGTCGGTAAGATAAACTTCTAAGTGAGTGATACTGATTGATTTTGGTCTGTTACTCATTATCATTTGCCTACACTTTTAGTAGTTTTAACTATGCTATCGACAAACAACATGATCTCGTGAAAAAAAGGAGAGATGCTTTTGCTACAGTGTAAAGATTTATACCCAACTTAATTTCTCGGCCCACCAGTAAACTGTTTGCTGTTCACAGTGTAAAGGCAATATAAACACTCAAAATGGCGGGACGTTCAGTGACAAGCAAATAACGTTACTCCTATTACTGGATTATAGAATATCCAACTAAGGTTTAAACTTCATCCACAAAACTACGTAACCTCAAAATTTATTGTTTAGCTTACACTTCGATTAGAAAATGACCGAGTTTTAAGCGTAAAATAGGTTGAACGTTCACGGACAAATCACTTTGGCCAGTTTCAACCCATTTTCAGTTAACGTTAAGCTATAACAAAGAAAGTGTTTAACTTTAAAATGGAGTTAATTTTACCAATCTTTCCACTAAAAGACTTACCCTATATCCACGTTTAAGAGTAAATACAACAAAACGCTAATTTTCGACTTTTATTTCTTCATAAAGCGGAGTAATTTTAATCCATTTCATGTTTCCAATTTTTTACAGTGTAGAACACTATACAAGTAACGTTTTTGTAGCCACAACTATACATAATATTGTCCCTATATCAATAAAGGATATTGTACTCACAGCAATATTATGGCTACCCGAGCTATAACATTATTTCAAAGGAGGAAAACTAAAGCACACACCTTATTTTTTTTTAACTATTTTGCTATAGTTAACCCCAAGAGAGATGAAGAGAAATAAGTACATATGAAAAGGGAAAATTATGCAAATAAATAAAAAAAAAGTTTCTTCATCTTTTGCGCTATACATTTTCACCAAAGTACCATAAAGCAAAGAAATAAAAAGCATTTAAATTTTCCAATGGCAAACATAAACGTTTTCTAGCCATACTTTATTCAAACACTCCATCCTACGTATAAAAGTAGGATTAATTAATGTTTATGATGGATAAAATCAGGATTTAAAAATAATTTTAAAAGACCATAGATAACCTTTGCCTCTATGTTATTCATTTGAAGTCTTTTTACTGAATGTGAAAAGGATTCAACTTTCCCGGATGTACCCTGTTGTAACTCTCTATGAATGAAAATGTTTGAAACAAACGTTTCAATGCAGTTTCATCTAAGCCGTGCGTAACACATTGAAGCGAATAAAAAAACAAAATCTACTCTTTTATGTGAAAAACAAACTGGTGAAATATATGGTTACAACGTTATCATGTGCATCGTTCATGTTCCCTGAATAATATTTATAAATGGACAATGACAGCGAAAAAAAAAAAAAAACTAGACTACTCGAAAACGAGAAAAGAAAAATGTTAATGTATCTTCTTCAGTTTGCTTTGTGGACCCCCCGCACCCAATCAGTGTTGCAATTTAACGTTTTAAAAATATTTCATTACTCATCTATATCGATTGTATGGTGATCTTTCTACTCAAGTTCTTATTACGTAAGTAAGAAGTGAATTACAAACAGATGTATATTTATTTATTCTTTCACCCACCGCGTGTAGATCACTTGGCAAACCGTTGAATTACCTATCCCAAGGTCCTGAAAAACATCCCAGCAGCCGTCCATCATGACTGATGCTTTTCTACAGTCTCTCCTCATGCCACTCCAGGAAAATACTGGATAGTACCTTCAAATTAGTCTCAGACAGAATTCCTTCCAAATCCCAAGCCTGAAACAAAGTTATCTAATGCTCATAAATAAAACACATGTTTCGTTCCGCTCTATAGTACCTGATTCACTTACAAACCACGAGCTAATGATGTTATTAAATAAAGTTAAATAAGCTCATAATTATCATAATTAAGTTTAAAGTACTCAAATGATTAGTATGCAAATTTTGTTTAAATTCAGGATTATTTTCGTTAGTGTGTTTTGTAACATTCAATCAAGAAGGATACGAAGAAAATTATTTCCTTTTTTCTTTGAGAAGGCAAAATCATTCAGTTACATTTTAAATATTATAACGTCCAGAATGCCAGATACAACGGCATGAGTTCCTCTTACGGTCAAATTTAATGCTCTTTTAAGACAAGATCTCTTGGAAAGAGAAAATCTGTTTAAAACCATTCGTAGCAAAAAATAAAAATTAATTTTATTTATGCATGACTAAAAAGAAAAACATGAGGCGCACTCTCAT
>JAGDQP010011685.1:15038-27511 GCA_022664845.1 Lepisma saccharinum
AATTCGCGCGCCCCATGCTTTTCTTTTAGTCATGAATATTTTTTTTTTACTTTTTTAGTACGAATTATTTTAGTTTCTTTAAAAAAAAAAGTATATTTTTAAAAAGATATTTTATTAGTTTTTTCGAGTTATTTCGGTGACCGGATATTTTTTCCTTACACTAAATATTGCAAGCTGATGTTTTGTCACCCCAAATCCTACAGTGTTCTGCAACCAGTCAAACGCATCATTCTTACAGGCTAGTATTTATTTTAGAAGAAAGAAAACCATATTTTAAAAAAGGGATATGCTTTTAAAATATAGAAATATATAGAAATATGTGAGATTAACAATGAAATATTGTATTGTCACGCAACCTACTTCGCAGCGCAAATTTTTATTATTATATGACTTCGGAAAGTGAGTTAAATTAACGTTACAAGATTTGAGGACGCCACGAACCATTATCAACTAAAGAAAAGACTGTAAAAATAGCCCTAATATCACGTTTCTCAAGTTGCTCATGAAGTCGATTACAGACGTTCTCAGCTGCAGGTCGATAACTACAAAATTCCTGGGTAAAGAGTCTATAAGAATGGTTTCCCTCGCTCCATCGGATAAATATCGTGTCTTAAGGATAAGATCTATACTTTTAAGCGTTTATTTGTGTTCCCACCAGCTATTGAACCCGGCACCTCTTGATTACAAGGCATAGAGCGATACTGCTGAGCAGATTTCGTACACCCCAACACACCTAAATTTTAAGGGACACTTTCAAAACAAATCAGATCTACACCCTCAACACTTCCAAAATATTAACGTATTCACATTCGTATTTTCGAACGCTATAGTGCGCAACTTTTGCCATTGGCAATCATAAGAAAAATACCAAAAGATTTTTTAAATCTGATAATATGTTCCGGTCGCGCATAGCGTCTAAATATTAAGAAATATGATTTTTTTTTTTTTAAATAAGGAAATAACTACCTTAACATTTCAGGCGTGCTATAGTGCGGAAAAGTTGCAACTGGTACTGACAAGAAAGAAAAACAAAAATAAATGTTGAAATCAGACATCTTCCAATCGCGCACATGCCCTATTTTTCGTAAACTTTAAAAATAATAACCATTTGATATTTAAAGCCTTACGGTTTTTCCGGGTATAAAACATACCTTGATGCCATTTTATCAATACAAACTTGTACAATAATTTAATATTTATCGTTTATTTCATTGTAATGTGAGACCCGGAGCCCGGCCCTTCTTGTTCACACCAGCCTGTTGGATTCTCTCTTTCTTTTTATATGTAATAAAGTAGTTTTCCTCTCTTTGTTTTTGTAGTGATATAAGTGCACCAGCTAAAGGGCCTATATAATATTTAATATATCTCAAATAAAAAGTCTTTGTAATGAAAGCTCGTCGCTATGTCGAAGTGGTCCGCTACTTTAATAATGTTGCTGCTGTGTGTCCTTCCTCTCAACACAGAGCCTATTCTGTTTTGTCTCCGGCTAATTTTATTTCTCAGGGCGAAAATGGATTTTTGGCTGGATATTCGTCGCACTAATAAATGTTACAGGGAGCTTACGTGCCCCAAAGCTCCTACACGCAGTGTGACGAATCAGCCTATCACCTAATCCTGTAGAGCCAAACTATTATAAAGTGCTGTGGTGCTTTTCAGCAGATCCCGGAACTCAGAATAGCGTCTCCTTACACGCAGTTGAATGCTAAATAAAAAAACAGTCAATAATCAAGAAGTTTATTAAACATCACGTTCTCCTATATGAATTCCTCTACATGCAACCTAACATAGCCTTTTACATCCTTGCGGCCAATAGTTCATATCGGTTTGGCATTATTCTTTTTCAATTTATCTAATATATCTTTATACAGAACAATAATAATACACAACTTAATCAATCTTATAAACGTTCTCTTAACTCATACCTCAAATACCAAACTCATGTGTTGTTTTTTAAAACGCCCGCCATTTGCAAACACTAAATGATAGCAGTGACATCTATTGACCTACTCCCGAACTATTTCAATTACCATAATAATAACAATAAATTATAAAACGCACTAAATCGTAAATATCTCTTTGGAAAACAACTAAAACCAACTGATAATACCTTTAAATTATAAAACCATCCAAATTATTTAATTTCCTTGATACATATCACAGCGTTCTATGATTCTGGTTTTGTTCTAGCACTATCCCCCGTTAACTTTCCTAGTTTTCCTGTGAGGAGTTTTTGCTCATATGTTTGACCACGGACCCGTATCTGTGTATCAACTGTTCTTAGAGTCTTACGTACTATTCTTTTTTCTTTTAGGTATTCCGGGTTCTGTGGATCACAGTTTCAGCCGTCTGGTTTCAACCTCTTTCTATTTTCCTTTGTCTATTAATTTGGTTTCCCGTTTATGAAAGTTTCTCTGGTTTACGGACTTTTCAGGTTCTCTTGTTCGGGTCTAGAAATCATTGTTTGCGTGGACGAACTTTTTCTTGTTATCCAATTTCACTGTTTTGGCCCTTAGAACAGCCGATTTTCTTTGCAATTTAATTTCATTGTTCGCTCATTTGTTTTATTTATCTGTGTTGTGAACTGCATAAGCAATTCCACACATGTGTTCACTGGTTGATATTCAGCATAGGGATCTCAGGACAGGTCCAAAGATATATGCTGGTATAGGCCACAGGTATGGATGGTTTCAGTAGTTATATCCTTTTTGTGCGTACTATAATTTATTCCCACCAAGTTTAATGCAGTTTTTACATTAGAACCACCACCTCCTAGTTTATTGTAAGAGGTAGTGGGTGGAGTGCTTCACATTTGGAGTAGTACAATTGGACTGTTGCTCTTTCCATTATTTATGCTGAGATACAACTTTTCCTGTTGTGTGTTCAACCTTTTTGATGTTTATCGGATTATTTTAGGTAGGAGATTCAAGTCTCCATGTGTTTTGAGTATCGTTTTGCAGTTGTTTTTGCAGAGGGTTAGTTTGCCCTATTTTTTCGTTACATGGTAGTTTCACAATGTACTAGGTTTTAACAATGTTTTAACAATCTTATGTCTTTCTAGTTAGTCACACATTCAGGTGCCTCATGGCCCTCGGAAACTTCTGCTTTTTTGTTTAAGTTAGTTGTTTACTATGTTTGTGTCGGATACTTGTTATTACTATCATATTAATTATTATTTTTTATTTTAATTTTAAATACAATATTTCATAGTGGTAGTTTCCGTTTTGTAACATTAGTTTGGTCCTAAATGAGCCTACTGTCAATTACCCCTTCGTATTTTATCAAATATGTTTAACAAACAGAAGTTTATCAATTATTGTTAATAAGAAAAGGCCAGTATATCATAAAAGCTCAAATTTAAACCCAAGTTTTCATCTTGCATTTGATTTGTGATACATAGTGCTTCAGCAAGAGGTTTATTGAATAGCATCTTGCATAGTGTTTCCTAAATTCTTTCCAGTCTTCTCTCAACCTGTAATTGGGAAAAAGAATAATGAAAGATTAAAACCTCAGACTCTGAGAAGAGTTGATACACAGATACCGGTCCGTGGCCAAATATATGAGCAAAAAAATCCTCACAGAAAAAATTGGAAAGTTAACGGGGAATACTGCTAGAACAAAACCAGAATCATAGAACGCTGGTACAATAATATCACTACAAAAACAAAAAGAGGAAAACTACTTTATTACATACACAAAGAAAGAGGAATCCAACAGGCTGGTGTGAACAAGAAGGGTCGGGCTCCGGGTCTCACATTACAATGAAATAAACGATAAATATTAAATTATCGTCCAAGTTTGTATTAATAAAATGGCATCAAGGTATGTTTTATACCTGGAAAAACCGTAAGGCTTTAAATATCAAATGGCTATTATTTTTAAAATTTACGAAAAAAAAGTACATTTTTTTGGCTAATTTTAAGGCATGTGCCCGATCGGAAGATGTCTGATTTTAACTATTTTTGTTTTCCTTTCTTGTCAGTACCAATTGCAACTTTTCCGCAGTATAGCAAGCCTAAAATGTTAAGGTAGTTGTTTAAAAAAATAATACGAAAAAAACGTAAAATTTATCATATTTCGGAATTTTTAGAGGCTATGCCTGACCGGAAGATAATATCAGATTTTAAAAAATATTTTGGTACTTTTCTTATGAATGCCAATGCCACCTTTAACGCACTATAGCGATTCGAAAATAAGAACGATTTTTTCGAACCACTATAATATACCGCCTCCCAAATTAATCTGATTTGTAGATCTTAACATCAGCGAAGGTATTGGAAATTTTAATACGATGGTAAGTATTACTCGTGTATCCAGAAATATATGACTAATTTCCGTGCAGTAAAACTTTAGTGTTTAAAAACGTCCCAAAAACCTCGTCCGTCTGCATGCAATATAACTTTGAAAGGAAAAGTTGGTATATTTTATCAACATTAGTGTTGCACTGACCAATATTACTCCTTCCTGATACGCCATGCTTTTTTCCTAGTCTTGTTCATTCTAAACTTATTGCGGTTGTCCTAAGGTGCATAGTGAATGAAGCCTTCTTCTAGTTGTGTCCTTGTTCAAGTTTTTATTTACGTTTTAATCATTTTGTACAAGTTGCCAGGCATGAATTTATAAATCGGCACACTGGGCCCGGGTCCAGAGCGCCAAATTTTCGGGAATACTAATTATTAACTACAACCAGTCATTATGGGATATTAAGACTGGTTCAGATGGTAGCCGCAGTGATTACAGGACATATCAGCGTTGCCAGAACAGAGTACAACAAAATAGCGCCGGCCAGAACAGAGAAGGCGACAAAATACCGTTAGTCATTGCAGAATGTGCCTCTAAAGCGTCCCTGTCAAACCAGCGCCCGAGTCAAAACAATGCTAAACAGAACAGTGTATGTCAAATAAGTGAGGGTGTTTTCGCTGTGTGGCCCGTTTTTAGACTTCTGCAGAAAATTCAGTGAAGCGTTATACAATCGCTCTGTCTGTCCGTCTGACTGTCGAGAACTCAGGAACTCCTAGAGCTAAGAAGATGGTTGAGTGACCGTTAGAAAGGTCTTTGCTGAATTAGCCGAAGATCGTATAATTGATCCCGACCTCAGGGGGGGGGCCGGAAAAGGGGGGGGGGGGCGAATTTTCGACTCTGTAACTACTGGGACTGTGAAGGTGTCTGAGGTGTCGTTCCAATGGTCTTGGCGAAAGTAGTTCAAACCCTTATAGATAATCCAGATAACAGGGACCCGTCCCAAGATACAGAAGACAATCTTCAACATAGGTACTAGGAAGGTGGTTAAAGCGTCACTAGAAACTGCAGGCATGTATCCAGAAATTGGTTTTGGGAGGGGTCCATAGGCTCCCGGCAGGGTCCAACATCTGCCTGGGCATGAAGTGTATAATAAATACAGATAATTACACCTAAGATTATATTTTTTGCATATAAATCTGAATTTTGGGGCGGTACGAACCCCCGAAACCACTCCTTAAATTCCGGGAAAACACTCCCGGAAAGAGAAAAAGACTTTATTTTTGTTTGGGCCAATCACGATTCGCCTTTAGCTATTAAATTCCATACCCTGCTCCTGCCGAGACTCTAACCTGGGACCTTCGAGCCGATGGTCTACCGCTGCAGACCGCTCGGCCACTCCAAGGAAGATATGAAGAGGTGGTTAAAGTATCGCTGGAAATATATCGGTGAGGCGAGTTCACACTCGTATAGGTAAGATCACAGGGGCCAGAAAAAAGGGGACCAATTTTCAACACAGCAGCTACTAGGACTTATGGTGTTCGATGTGTCATTGAAATGATCTTGGTGAGACGAGTCAAAATCTGTATAGATCACCAGATTATTGGGTGAGTTCCGAGATACGAGTGGGCAAATTTTCAACTGACATGTAGGGATAGTAAGGTGTTTGAGGTGTCGTTGGAAAGGTCTCGCCGGATTTTTTTAAGGATATATTGATCTACCAAGTACGGTGCTTGCTATAACAAAAAATATATATTAATAGTAGATTTAATAAATTATTATTTCCATTGTTATTACTATATTTTACGTATAATGGGGACGCCAAAATTTACTGTGGCCCTCGTGCCTTGAACGTTACATCCGGTTATTCAAGTAACGTCTGTGTGTTATACATATAAACGTAAATATGAAGATACATTCTGATCTTGTCTAGCTGTAAGGAAAGGCAAAATAGATTTTGAAATTGAAGTAAGTTTTAAAGAAATAAGTTTCACTAAGCTTTTTAAAGAAAATTGCCGTACATAATCATTAAGAAGTAGTGACCACAATACAATTACCACAGTGTGATATTCGCTCAAACGCTTATACGACGACGTTTCAGACTACTATTGTAAAATAAACCTTCTTATACATTAATTGTAGTTTTGCTGTCAAGACTGGGAAGCCGCAAGCAAGACTGAGCAAGGCACTTCAAAGTACTTTGAATACTATTTTTAAAGTCAGGTTGTTTCAGAAATTACCTGCAACAGTATAGACGAAAATTTATACGCGTCACAGGAAGTGTTTCTACCTATGACGTCTCAAAGCAAGAAAGTTTGAAGATCGGACACAAGGATAGTCCAGACATCGGCAGCTTTCCTTAGATACTTTCAGTCTGTCTTTGGAAAATATTATCTTCGAATGAATGACTTTCTGAAAATTGTCAGGAGATTTCTTGTTGACACAGTTTTGTGGTAGCTCATTTCTAGCTCATTCCAGTACTGTCATCCGTAGACTGCTGTGACCTATTGGCTTAGCTTCTGTGGAGAGGCCAGTTTCGAAGACGAATCGGTTTCTTTATGTTCCGGGAGCGTTCGACTTCCCCTGAGTATGTTGATCAATTGATGAAGGTCACTATAAAAGGTCCAAAGACTCAAAGGTAAAATGATAGGACAATGAAGATATTAAGGCATTCAACAAGTTCGTTTCGAAGTCCTATGAAGATTGGCAGAAGAACTTCTAGAAACGGTGATTAAAGGTACAAGCATGCTGCTTAGCATGCTAGTAGGTCTGTTTCGTGAAATTGGAGACGATGATATGCAAAACAAAAAAAGCACCAAATCGATCAAGAGAGGAATTCACAAAAAATATTTCATAAAGAAGTTTCTAATCTCATTCTTTACAGTGACATGCGTAAAATATTCAACGCTTTTTGTGGTGTTAATAAATAACATCGACAATTTCGCAAATGATTATGCACATAAAAAAATAGTTCATTTCAAGAAATGTAAAAGAAAATTAATAGTTTCGCACTTACGGATTTGGAAAGCGTGGACAAATTACCTTCAGCGCTGTTTGCTTCAAATACGAAAATTCTTAGAGTGAGAGAGTCGTGAAATAGTAAAAGAAGTCGCATCTGATATTTCAAAACATGCGCCTCTAACCAAGTGATGATTTCTGTGCGATTGTTGTGTACTTTATCCTCATACGTAGTTCTAACCACTTTAATGCTCTTTCGTTTGGGGCAAATGGAAAAATCTTCCCTCCACACCTAAAAACTATACTTAACTGGTAACCCTACTTTCGTGGTCTACGCGGTAACGTCACGGTCTTCGGATCAACAATGAGTAGGTAAGCGGGTTCGAACTCTGCAGAAGACCAAACTAACTTATATTTTCCAGGGTTTCCTTCAGTTTCAACACGTAAATCCTACGATTGTAACTTAAGTAAGGCCCTGGCCGATACCTACCCCATCGTCTACGTAACCCACTTCGACATGAGATCCCAAAAGACTTTAAAGAAATTCAAAATTCTACTTTATTGCTAGTTACACAATCATAAACAGTATGATTCTTTTTAGTGCCCTTGCATTTGTTTGAGATATCGAATTGCGGAGAACGCATTTTTGTTGCCCGTTAAAACGTCATCACAGAACGCTAATTTCGACCTGTCATCCCTACTGCGACTATCTGGGAATCTCTTCTTTCTTTGGAGAAATACCTTGCGAATACTTTCGAAATAATCATTTTTGGATAGAGCAAGTGTGACTTATTTTACGATTTTGTGACCCTCCCGCTCTAAGATTTTTCGTATTCAAAATAAATCACTCCAAAAGTCATTTTCTTATGCTTTTAAGCCTGTACGTCAGAAAGCTGTAATGCATTTTCCTGATTGATAATTAGGAAAGTTTTCGTTTGTTTTAGTAAAAATACTAGAAGACTGAATTGATAATGTACAATTATAATTTTAGTAAAATTATTGGAAACTTTATTGAAAATATATGTATTTTTAGCAAAATTATTGGAAGGCTTGGTTAAAAGATACAATTAGAGTTAGTTTTAAAATACGAGTACATTGTAATTACGTCTTAGCCATAAGATGTACCTTTAATCAGATGTGTTTGTTTTTTTCTAGACCAATGGAAAATTCATTTTTCATTAAATTACTAGTGTAAGTCAATTTATAAGTCGCAGAATGGAATAGAAATAAAATTTGAAATTGTTACCTGATGAAATTTGGTTTATTTTTCAACGTAATCTCCATGAACATTTAGGCATTTTGTCACAGCGTTTCACGAGTCCCTCAAAGCCAGCAGCAAAGAAGTATTTTGGTTCGTGTCGTAGCTGGCTGGTGACCCCTTCCATATTCTGGAACCGGTGACCACCCAGGGGATGCGTCGAAGAGGAAAAATACGGATGGTGCCATATCCGGACAGTAGGGTGGATGTTCCATTCCTTCTGAGCCTAGGAACCGTATGTGAGCACTGTAAAATTCGCAGTGCGTGGATGAATGTTGTCATCCAACAGAAGAACTCCATCTCTCAAATCACCTGGACGTTTCCTGTTAATGGCTGACCATAACTTCGTCAGGGCTCTGCAATATGTGACTGCAGTGACAGTGTGACCCTGGGGGCAGACTGCAATCTTATTCACTTCGCCCTGGGGGCGAGAGTGTTAGCGCCGTATACGATACACGGTGGTGTGCTGCCACCTACAGCGACACTTGTCTAAATGATCAGTGCAACGACTTATATTCACAACACCATTTCACATTGTAGCACTTTGAAGATATTTCATTTTTTCGAATTATATTGACTTACCCTCATATATTTCTCTCTGGTAGACATTTCTTTACTCCGACATTTTTAGCAATCGTTTCATATGTTCATCCTTGCAACTTTAGTTTTAGGTTTTTATTCTTCTAAGACTGACAATTCTTTGCGTTTTCCGTTTTCTCCTTTTTCATTTCCTGGCTTTATCTCTTATCTGAAATAACTCTTCAGTTTCGCAGAATATTGTCTTCCTTAGAAACTTTGTGTCGTTGCTACGATGCCAAACGTACCGTAAATAATGCGAACTGAAAATTGTCATCGATGCAGAATTAAGCTGTGTTAGCTTGTACCAGACGCAACTCCTGGTCTTCTTTATTTGCTGAAGCAGTAATTAACAAGCACGTGACACTTTACGTGACATAGGGAAAGAAAATAGCTACAAGTTATTGTGCGCACACTTCTATTGAAACTAACTTTACAGTGTTACCATTTATATATTTTTGTTTTCTCAAGTACGACTATGCTTTGAAACGCTTACAAGTAAACCTATCGATGGTTCAAACTGCTTTTCCAACCAAACTTTGTAGAGGGGTAGGGTACAACAGGAGACCACCAGAAAGCATGATTAAAAATTATTTCGTCCATAAATACGGACGTAGTGGTCAAAAGTTTAATTCAAAAGAATAGGTACGTATAGTGTGATTGAAGTCGGAAAAAACACATTTATTTTTGTAAAATGTTTGAAATAATGGAAAACAAATACACATGAATGAATACTGACTCAATGTGCTATCTTTTAGAGCAGTGTCTTTCAACCTTTCAATACCGGAAAACTACAGAGATAAACTTTGAAGAACAGGGAAGATGCCAGTAATTTAGAATTTTATTTGATGTTTAAGAGATGCCTACACATCTTCAGATTCTAATTTTTAGAAATAGAAATGAAAACTTTAATCTCATTTTTTAACTGTTGACATCTACAAAATAACCGTTAAATAATTAAACGTATTAATTTGTTGAGGACCGATACAACAGTTTTGTCGTGGCCGCTATCTTGAAATCGGCCATCTTGAAACTTGCTCGGTTTTTTTAAATAGAAACGGGGTCATGTAACGGATTTGGGCTACAATTTTAGCAGCAATACATTGGTGAAGTCAGTTTTGCTACTTATTTGTTTAGAGAGATAATGTAATGTGACATTAGTATGCATAGTTGATTGAAAAGTCTGAAAATACTCTGTTCTTCTTGAAATTGTGCAAGAAATGAAGAGCCACATTGTCACGATCATTTTGTAGATTCGTTGCCCCAGGTATGTTAAATCGTTTAGTTTCCTATGGCAAAAGTTATAGTGTAGTCATCTGGGAAGAAAGAGTGAATTTATTTTCAATTTGTTGTCAGAGCCGCCTAACGGCCAATTTTGGAAGTACAACTTTGAAGGAGACGTGGCTGGCCTTAGGCCGCCATTCTGGATTTTGGTGTACTAGGCGAAGTATGTGGCTAATCGCTATAGATATTAATACAGTATTTAAGAGTATTCGTATTGTCGAATTGGTGTAACCTCATGTACGAAGGAATACTACAAGGATCCATTTGCCTTGAGATCTCGTTATGGATATTATGGAACTGGACCATTTCATATTTTCTGCGAATTAATGAGGATTTAAGTTTTGCTGTCATAAAGGGTGAATCTACTTCATGTTGGAAATTTCCTAACGTAGAGGTTCGTGTGAAAGATAGAATTTTGGCTATCAAAGCGTCTGTTTTATATATTAAGCTTACAATTTTTATCTTCAGTATAATCGCGAATACGTTTGTGATTTACAGCGATCTAGAATTTTACTTGCGGAGAATTTCCAGGTCTGCGTGTCGGGAAATTTCCAGTAACTACACTTTACGTTCATTCACCGGATAATTAGTAGCTTAGTATGCATAAATTTTCTGTTAGTTGCCTCAATTAGCTAGGATTGGGGAAAGTTATAAATTTGAGATCTTCTTAGGCGACATTATTAATTAATTGACTAATTTGTGGGTAAATTCATGTGAGATAACGTGGACGATTCGATCTCTTCGTGTGAAATTTTGTAAGTATTTTTCGCGAGGATTGCAGAATATGTTATGCTCTAATATTAATCATTTCTGCTTTAATTATAAATATATCGTTCGTTTTTAATTAAAGAGGATTCCTAAGACCAGCGTGATCGGATTTGAACCTTCTTTGAGACCACGTGTCTTTGAAAGCGAGATCCGCCATTTCGCGATTCGGTTAATTACGTGTTTGTTAATGCCTTTTTGTACGATTATCTTCGGATGATTAACAGTTCTCAAGGATATCTGGATCTAATTCCTTGTAGGCATTTCTAGATGAAATTTAATACTCAATTGACATGTGAAAATTCCGCTCATGTTAGAAAAATTCGAATGTTAAAACAAACTCTAGTTTCTATGATTTGTATTAAATGCAAAGTGTATATTCTACTTCATTCGACTGGAATCGGATTTGTGTTATAGAAATATTCGACGTTATAGAATAGTTTAAATAAGAAATCTATGCAAGTTGCATTGCATTGCAAGTTGACAATTATTTGTATAGAACTGTATGCTATTTTTTATTTTATTGTTAGTTACATATTTTTTAAACAAAAGGATTTCATGCATTTCTATTCAAGGTTAATTGATTTCTATACCCATTATCCTGTAGCGAGAGGAAATTATTTGTAGGGTCTTGTGTAAGGGTCCCGCCTATGTGACAAATCACTAGATATATTTCTTTGCTGTACGACATTTTCTGTTAACCCAACAGGTTTTGTTTACTTGTTCGTAAAAAACAAACCTTAATTACAGAAATTTTCATCCAGAGGAGGGGTAAATCGAAGGAGGTTTGTTACAACATGTTTTCATTTATATATTACATGACCCCGCTTTCCATAAAAAATCAAGCAAGTTTCAAGATATCTCGATTTCAAGATGGCGACCATGACAAACGTACCCTCGAAAAGATTGCGCATTGACCTGGTATATATATTCATGTGTATTTGGTTTCCATTATTTGAAGCGTTTTACAAATGAACGTGTGTTTTCAGACTTAGATCACACTATAAATATCTATTCTTTTCTTTGCCTATTCTTTATCTAAAAGCATTTATATATCAATGTTACTATGTTTATAAAATTTTAATTGTAATTTAACAGCAAACCAAATCCCCTGACAATGTAAGCAGCAGGGTTTACGAAACGATCGTAGGGTTCAAAATAAGTAAAAACACATGGAATATCCAGAAAATAGTTTTATTGGTAAAATGTCAGATATAGGTTGTGAAAATTTTAAAACACGTTTTGGGAACTATATGTTATTTAATTATAAAGCTTCATCACTCTTCCCCGCGCTTGAAATTCGAAAATGAACTATTTCAATTGTCATTGTACTTTGTATAAATAAATAAATCCATTATCATATACGTGATTAGTACCATGTTACACTCAAATACAA
>JAGDQP010011685.1:27911-52345 GCA_022664845.1 Lepisma saccharinum
TCACAATCCCCATTTATTGAGAATGTTCCATTTGTATGAAAGCAAGCACAGCATTTCACATGTTGTTACGTTAAGAAAGCAGCAGTGCTGCTCAAGTGTTTGCCTGTCGCCATCTTGCTTGCTTTCATAGAAATAGAATATTCTCAATGAATGGGAATTCTGGCTCTCAATTGACAAATAGGAAGTGATCAAACCATGGAATAAGTAGTGCAAGTAACTTAGTTTGTTTTGGGGGTTCAGCAACATATATTTGATCCCCTACACTGTTTAAATCTATAATGTAGTCGTTTAATTCAAATGTTGTTCACTAAATATCGTTTCCATCTAGTACTTTTTCTGTCTGGCGATTTAGCCAAATCGGTAAGACGCTCGACTTCTAACTGAGCAACCCATGTTCAAATTTCACTGCAGTCGAGACATTTTTTTTTTCACAGTACCGAAACCAACACCGTGTGCTGTATTGATTTAACACACAAAAGTGGTAGTCACGCTGGGACACCGCATTGTGTTGAATTAACACAACTATTTTTTGCAGTGTATGATTTGTATTAAATGCAAAGTGTATATTCTACTTCATTCGACTGGAATCAGATTTGTGTTATAGAAATATTCGACGTTAGAGAGTATCAGTTTAAATAATACACCTATGCAAGTTGAGAATTATTTGTATAGAACTGTATGCTAGTTTTTTATATTATTGTTAATTACATATTTTTTAAACAAAAGGATTTCATGCATTTCTATTCAAGGTTAATTGATATCTATATCCATTATCCTCTAGCGAGAGCAAATTATTTGTGGGGTCTTGTGTAAGGGTCTCGCCTATGTGACAAATCAATAGATATATTTCTTTGCTGTACGACATTTTCTGTTAACCCAACAGGTTCTGTTTACTTGTTCGTAAAAAAAAAAAAAACTTAATTACAGAAATTTTCATCCAGCGGAGGGGGTAAATCGAAGGAGGTTTGTTACAACATGTTTTCATTTATATATTATATGACCCCCTTTTCCTAAACAATCAAGCAAGTTTCAAGATATCACGATTTCAAGATGGCGACCATGAGAAACGTACCCTCGAAAAGATTGCGCATTGACCTGGTATATATATTCATGTGTATTTGGTTTCTATTATTTGAAGCGTTTTTTACAAATGAACCTGTGTTTTCAGACTTAGATCACACTATAAATACCTATTCTTTTCTTTACCTATTCTTTATCTAAAAGCATTTATACAACAATGTTACTATGTTTATAAAATTTTAATTGTAATATAACAGCAAACCAAATCCCCTGACGATGTAAGCAGCAGGGGTTACGAAACGATCGTAGAGTTCAAAATAAGTGAAAACACATGGAATATCCAGAAAATAGTTTTATTGGTAAAATGTCAGACATATGTTGTGAAAGTTTTAAAACATGTTTTGGGAACTATATGTTATTGAATTATAAGGTTTCATCCCTCTTCCCCGCAGCCGAAATTCCAAAATGACCTATTTCAATTGTCATTATCTTACTTTGTATAAATAAATAAATGCATTATTATATACGTGGTTAGTAACATGTTACACTCCAATAAATACTTTGTTTTTTTTTCAGCGCTTCCATGAATTTATAGATGAAATATGCTTATCTAACTGATGAGAAAAAGTTTTTATGAGTGTAATTTTTAAAAGTATATATTATACATACAATAACAACATTCGTTACGGTGATTTTTTTTTTATTTTATGGCTAATTAGGTTAAGGTCGTTTCAACAGATAAACATCACGTAGAATAGAATACGATACTCTGTGTTTCCTGTGTAACGTTATTCAGATATCAAATTACCTGTTCTACGCTATATTAGTAATTAGTGACAACCTTGAATCAATCGTGTCAAGCAGTAACCGCAATGCGAGCTCAGCTTATCATCACGTCCTAGTTATGATCTTTAATTAAAGAGAATGTGATCCTTAAATCCCTTGTATAGTACAGTAGGAATATACTATAATAATCACTTTAGTTTATATTCAATGTACAACTCTTGAACACGTTTTATACTGTTCTGAAAAACAAAATAATAGAAAAAATCTATACAGGAAGTGTTAAAGTTTAGCGTGTGTTGCTGTAGGAAAATATATACACTTTGTTTTCACTTCTTTTCAAACGACCAGATTTTATAAATGTATTGTATACATTGTTTTTACAGCATATCTTGATAATATCAAATGAACATAATTTTGTATTAAACTTCTTCAATATCTAGCGAGAAAACTTAATTATTTCGTCCATTCTTGATAGAAAATTTGGTTAAAGCATAAGGCTATCTCCCAGAGGACGCTGATTCCATCCCCGCTCTCACCAAATTTATTTATTTTCTACCTACAACAAATGTTTAATAGTACACCTTTGCCCGTAAAACATCTGTAAGTTTACACATTAAAAGTGCAGAAAAGTGACAAAACCTTGATGTGTACAAAAAAGGTGTACTTGAAATTTACAATTAGTGAACTTTTTACGGGATCTAGTAAGTGAAAGTCTCTCAATAATCAGTCTTGCTAAACGATAATACATGGCCTTCGTTCAAACACTATTTTGATATTGGTCTTCTGTTTTCTTAGCCGCAATCTGAACTATTGAACCACGGGGCATTGTCAATTAGCAAGACAATTTTTCACTTTTAATTCAATATTGTTGAACATTAACTTTATTTAAACGTTTAGAGGGTTACGGTGGCTCAACGGTTAGAGCGCTTACCTCTGCCGCTTGGGGTCGTCAGTTCAAACCTTGCTCGTGTCATGTGGGTTTCGTGGTGGACCAACACTGTGTGCATGGGTTTTCTCGGATTCTCCCGTTTCCTCCCACTTTCTTCATTCCACCAATCATCCCATCATCATTCATTCGGCTTGAGCCAAAGTTGCCTAAAGGCCTTTAAAATTAAATTCAAATATTGAAAGTTCAAATTGGTATTTATATTCTAAAAGTTACTTCTTTAAGAAAGTAAATGTTGAGTCTTAATTGCCCTTAAATCATATTTATCTCATGGGTTCCTCAATCACAGAGCGTGGTTCTCGTCTTACGCAGTCAACAACCCCCGGTTTGTGTTAACTTTATGAAAGTAGATCGGAATCATCAACGTCCTCTCATTGAAGATACAGCCCTAAAAGACGTATCCATATCTTTCTCTGCTACAGAATCTATGGTTTAAGTAGTTCCTTCCTCCTTTAGCAATTATAAGTACGTTCTAAACTCGGTTTCTCGTTGCAGGCTCAAAACTTCTTCATCTTATAGAGATATCTTTTACAGTTAACAAAGTTATAGAAGCTTGTAAAAGAAAGATGGTGCTCTGGACCTTTTCTCCGCCCTTCCTTCAGATGTACTCGAGGTGTTTTTCTCAGAATTTTGAGACAGATATGCGAGCCAAACCAGAATGAGGTGACCGAGGAATGGAGGAGACTGCGTAATCAAGAATTCCACGAACTGTATGACTCACCCTACATTATAAGAATAATGAAATAATGATTGATAAGTTTGACAGGTAATGTAATCTAGCTCGAATAGGACAAAAAAAATATTATATTCCACCGTGGTTGGTAAGGCGGAGGCAAAGAGTATGTTGGGAAGGCCGAGACGTCGTCGGTGGGATTACAATATTAGAGGGTATTTTCTAGAGATAGATTTTCAAGGTGAAAACTAGTTTGATCTTGCCAGGATAGAATCCCATGGCGAACCTTTGTTACTGTAGCGTTTAACTTGCGGATTCCGTAAGCCTTAGAGTTGGTTAGTTAGAGAAAAATCTAGAAGTAAATGGTCCCAGTTGCAATTTAAAACTCGTCGCACGCAATTGACAATGGATGATATTGCTATCCTTTTCAAATAAACTGGGTATTGAGGTGACTTGAGTATATACATCTTTCTAGTATTCTTCAAATGTTTGCAACATGATATGTCAATTGTGTCGAAAGCATTCTTGTCTACCTACAACAAATGAAACATTTGTTGGAGCAGATGTTGGCACAAGAATATGACTGTTACATACAACATTTTTTGTCGACAATCATAAGAAGAAGCTCACGGACTGATTCACGGGAAAGGGGTGAGAAAGGCGGCATTCCCTAAGTAAATCCAATCAGCACCACACTTTATAAAAATAATGGAATTAGTAGAAAGATTAATTGGAATTTCTTGGAAACATGCGGAGCAACATCCTGAACGGTGAGATTCACATTAGATCAAATATAGAAAACAATCTTGAAACAAACCTTAATTGGGTGAAACATTACAAGCTTTTATATCTAACAACTAGCCTAGTAGCAAACTCTTTTGTGATGAGGCGATTGAACTAGGTGAAAGGTACGTGGCTTCTTTGTAAGGAAAACCATTCAGCATTACGTAACTTCCAAGGAATCAACAGTACAATTTTGTTTCTAAATTAAAGCAAATTGCAACTGAGAAAGATCTTTTGGTCAGCACTAACTTCCAGTCCGATTTTGCATAGAATGATCTGTCTGAGTGGAAGTTATAAAGGACATAACTACCTACCTACCTTTGAACTGTCAGTATATCACCAACCTTATTTGATGGCTTTTGACAGAGAAACGTGCAAAACATTTTATCTTTCGTCTATAACGTCCAGGATTGTTTAAAAATACAACTGTTTGCAACGGTGAGAAGTACTTAAATATTGTGCTAGCCCATTACAAGAAGAAACAGATGAAAAAGGAGATTTCGTTTCTTGTCAATATATAATTGTCTTCAGTTACGATCATGACAATAGTTAAAGTAATGTTTATATTTGTTTAGTCTGTTTTATGGTGAATGTTGTCTGGTCTAATGTTCATTGCTGAGATATGTTTCATGTTTAAATATAGGAGCTTACTAGTTGTTTTATTAAATACGTATGTGCAAATCTGAGGTCGGCTGGTGTAATATTTATTGAAGCAAATGTTTCGACTATTTATCAGATATAAGGGTTTCCAGTAGTCCTGATGATCCAATGATTCGTTCCTATTTTCGAAATCGAAATACGCTTTCATACCGTTCAAAGGAGGTTAATTAAACTAGATTTGTGGATTTCCGCTCGTTACTAAGTTACCTACATCATTGTTGATATTATAACGCTGTTGTTGTTTTCTTTATGGTTACAAACATTCAGCTAAAATGGACGTGGAACACTTTTATCGTTTTTAATTATACTTGCCCTGTAGTTGTTGTAGAACTGGTTAATAAATGTAGATTATTTCAAGCTCTTCTTGATCACCTCTAAAACCTAATCTGTTAATGTCAACTTGTTGCTCACAGAATTAATATAAGAAGGTGTTAATGTATATTTGACTGATGGTACAGAAGAAAGAACGATTCAAGGCTAAACTTCTTTTATTTTCTCAGCACTAGAGACTTTCAGACCATCTTGATACCTAACAAAGAAAGATCGTAACCGATTCGTACATGTACCAAGAAATAACAGTCTGCAGGAAAAGGTTTAGTTCAAAACTACTTTAAGTAGGGCTAGGAGGGAGGCATATTCCACTATATAATTCTTCAATGCAAGAACATTATGAGATATCACATCAACACCTTGCAAGATGAAATGAAAACAGGGTTTACTGTAGCCAAATGTAGTTTCCGATGGATATAATGTCTCAGAGAATATTTCCACTGCAAGAGAAGCAACTATATCCGTATTATACCTAGCAAAACAAAACGATTCTCTTCCAAAAAAAATATTTTTAAATCTACATGAAAATCGTTGGTCAGCAATAAGTTGAATCAGCATTTTAACTTGCTGTCTATAGTGCCAACTTCTGCTGCTCTAAGACTGTTGTCTTCAGAAGTAAGAAATGCTAGAGGAAAAAAGAATCTTCCATAGATGCAATAGAGTGGAGTTAGAAAACTACAAATGAACTATGAAATTAGTGCCAAGCAACTGTAAATTTAACTGAGTCCCAAGTCGTTTTTTTTGTGTGTAAGACACCATTTGAATAACCCTTCTTTCTGTAGTCAATGTTTAGGTCGTGAATATAGCAATGAAAATAAGAAATGTTAGAAAAGAATTTGGATGATTCCGATCTACTTTCATCAAGTGTAGGAACTGAAATCACACACAAGAGAACCACACTCTTGGGTAGACGAATGTTGTATACAGGTGACTTAAGGGCACCAAAAAATAAATATGTACTTTCATGAGCCGTCACGTTTCGATCATGTAAACAATATTTATGTTCCACTTTGAAATTTTAGAGAAATAAACTTGCAATATATTTTATGTTCAACAGTTTATATTTAAAATAACAATTCTTGATCTATTATCCAGTCCACGTAGTACTGTGTGAAGTTATGTCTGCATATATTACAACAATACTGTAAAGACACTCGATTCGTGTCCTACAGGCCCGATTGTCGTTTTCCATGGTTTTGCTAGGTTTGTCGAGAACAATTTCGGTGTACCACTCAAACGAAGACACTGGCTGCTACGCTCCTCATCATTGCTCGATCCATCATGATTGCTGATTGACATTTGATGGTTTCAAAGCAAAGACACCTAATAAACTGATAGAAAATCAATAAAAATTAATAAAATTATTCTTTATTTTCAAGTACCTTATGTTATTAGAATTCCTATGAAAAGTACTCTTATTTCTTTTATGGAATTGTTTATATCTAAGTGTATGAAAATTCTAAATGGACTCTTGACATTAACATTTTTCAAAGTTGATATATATCATCTCAAAATTTTATTATATTGATTTGTTGAGTTATCAAAAACTTAGTAACATGTCAAGGTGCTGGACTTTCACTCTTTTCCCAAATCCTCAACTATAATTTCAATTCCCTGTTCCATTTCTCTTCCTTATGGCCACAAAAGTAATAATTTTCCTGAACTAGCATACAACATTTGCTTCTGTTTCTACTTTGAATGGATTTTATAAAATGTTAACGTTCTTAATGAACTGAACGGGGCCTACATTTATTTTAATGAAGTATACTCCGAATTACTGTGTTCAATGGATCTACGCGAGACTTGACTTTGTTTATGGGCTAGGCTGTTCAGGGACTTAAATCCTTGACGACGCGCACAGAAATCGGATGTGTTAACCGTGGGTCATACTTTATGGAGAAAGAACTAGTGATAAACGCATTTTTAAACGAAAAGGAAACAATTGATCTTTCACACTTCCTCTAGATTTAAGAAGTTACATTAACCTACTTGCAGTTCTACACGGATATAGACAATTCGATGCCTGAGGGCAATTTGTCGTATATCTATAGAAATTTAAACAATATAATCCTCAGTCTCCAAATGTTTTTTAACATGCGTCTCATGAATAACCTTTCTTTGATCTATCACACCACACTGGTAAGAATCTTACGGCCAAGAGAGATATACTGTATATAGGCGTATTTTGAAGAGGATATAAAACACTACGTATGAGACCTATAATACCACCTGCTTCGCTTATTTTAAATTATAAAGTACCTTTAAGTAGACATACTTATATTCACTCATCGCGTGTCTATGTACTGGTGGTGGGTGTGAGAATTAAAACATTTGCTAATCAATAAACAGGTCTACAGAGAAGATATATTACCAGCAAACTGCATTGCGTTGGTGTTAGAACCATGACCACTTTCAAATGGATATCACGCGATGTTCCTTTGTAGCATGGGCAGGGAAACCACAAAATTCATCATTCTAAAGGGACTCTTTAATTTTTACCTTTTGACTTTAACGATTGTATTCAGAGAGACGAAGGAAACCGTTCCTGTCATTACAACGTTAACAGAACACCATTACGATCATTTATTGTTAGGTAAGGTGTATTCATAAATTCCCACTCTACAATAAAATAGGCATTAGAAAGGTCATGGCAATATGTCACGATTAATTATTAATTTAATTTGCGTTTCTTGACTTAAGTCTATGTAGCGAAGTTTTATCTCTACGTAGCGAATTTTACATTACAAATACATGAATGCTAAAAATAGAAAATGCATACATAAGTGAATTCTTATGTCTACTTAGAAACTTTTACGTCACAAAGGTGTGAACGGTAAAAAGAGAAAATGCATATTTAATTGCATTCTTATGACCATTAGCAAGTTTTACGTTACAAATGTGTGAACAAAATAAACCGATAAGAAATACACAACTTCATACTTATGTTTAAATAGCAAGTCTTATATCCAGTGGCGGTGTAAGGCAATCCCAGGGAAAGTGAATTTGATTGAGGCTCTCTCGCGAACACAATCGTGAGCACATACCGCTACAATTGACCATAATATCCTACTCCCCCGTTATTCCGAGTCTCTCGGAAAACTGGGGAACTCGCGAGGGACCCACTTGCCAAATCGGAGAACTTCTCGTTCCCTCGCTATAACCTACGCATGATAATTAATATTGAGATTGTGGAGAGTCACGCTTTTCAACCATCCGACTACAGACAAGCACACAAGTAAAAGTCCTGAGACAGCATAGTTACTGCGTCACCGACCGCCATCAAGATGCCCTACTAATTTATCTTAACGAGCAATTATTCACTTGCGAAGCCCGACGCACGGGGGAACAAAACCCCCCCCCCCCCCCCACCTTACCACATAAAAACACGGCGAAGTTAATAACGTCTGAACACTGAGCAAATATGTTTGGATCTTGGTCAGGGGCTTATAAGTGTGCTATATGCTTCATATTCTCGTAATATACGGGATATAGCATCTTTCATCTTAACGAAAACTCTAAAAACAGCTGTTCACCTACATTAAAGATATGATTGCAATTGCCTTGTAGTCGAACTAAAATAACTACCATCAGTGCCTTAGTGAGGGTGAGGCACCAAAGCTGAGGTCGTCGAAAATGGTAAGCACCGAAATAAAAATTTGTCAGGTTGAAAAACAAGGTTCGTTTTTCTTCATACAAATTACACATATTAAAATTAAAGTAAGTAAAATTCCAGTAAAAACGAACGGCACTGAAAAACCTCACAACGGCTCTGTCTACCATATTTACCTAACAAATTATTTGCCTCAATTTTTGCTGCAGACTAAAAAAATACATAACCGCGTTCCGAAAATGTTGAAAAATCGACATTGCAGAATTACAAACGAAGTAGTTTAGTTCTTATTGGACATTTTACTACAACATAAGATGATTTTTGATCTTACTTTTTAAATTTTCATTGTAGGATTTTGACCCAGTTTTTCGATATTGTTCCACTCTTGAGCAGCGGGATGCTCTCGACATTTGGGGTCTGGAGCGGGGCACCCTCTCGCCTCATCCTTGCGCCGCTACTGTTTATATCAGAAGTATGGGAACGCTATAAACTAAAAATGCACTGCAACATCTAGAAACAGAAATTATCGGTTTATTGTGTTTGCAATTGGTCAATTGGATTACGCATTAGGCGTTCACCTAAATTATCCAGGTTCTATCCAGTTTTTCTTCTTGCAGAATTTTTATCAGGGCAAAACACATATCTGAATGCCCCTTACCCTCCAAAAGTTACACAGAAATCGGCGCCCTTGAAAGTAACACCGATATCTTACAAGTAAAGGTTCTCTCCCAACAATCGGGGATCCGGGAACTGCGCATATATTTAGATAGAGGAGGGTCACGAAGGAATACTGGCAAAATCTACCGTTCCGACAGCAAAGGGTAAATCCAATATGGCCTCCCAAAAGTCATTCCCATCAACTTTTGCATGCAGACTACTATATAGTTTTATTTGGTATGGACATTTGAAATATATTGGTATGAAATTGTTTTGATTTTGAACAAAAATGAGTGGATAAGGATATATTTATAGTAAACTTAAATAAACTTGGAAAAATAAAAAAAAGTGTTGATATGCATTGCACATGTCAATTATTCAGGCATTGAACTTGTCTTGTAAAACGCATTGGATATTGTTGCTTCATTTTCAGCGATCAAGTTCCTACCAATTTCAAAGTTCTAATATTGGTACTTTTTTTATTATTATTTTCGAAGTAGATGTAGTTTAAGGCATGTGTTAAAACGACCTGAACGAAAACTTAATTTTTTTGGCAAGGGGCTTTGAAACCACCCAAAATCCAGAGGGATGTAAACTTTGGTAAACTTTATTTTTATATGGGCCAGTCTAGTAACTGTTGGACTTTGACCCGTCATGATTCGCCTTCAATTTACTATCTTATTTTTATTTTTGTCTTGTATCTTAAACTTCTACTTTGTAAAAATTGCCTACTCCTATACCTACTTCAAAGAAATACACATTCTTATTATATTATTTTTTAAACTTTTCTCCCCATGATTTCCTTTCTGTACATGAGTGTTGTGTGTGAAGGAGGGATGACTGAGCGGACGTAGTAGTGGTAGTGTGTTGGCTTCCTATTCGGCTGATCCCGGGTTCAATTCCAGCAACCGACTATCCTGACTGAGGTTTTTCTCAGTGTTTTGCCTCAATCACACTAGTCAAATGCCAGGAAGTTACCTTCAAATAAGGCGTTGTTTGACTCGTTTTCGCATCCTATCGTCTAACTTATTTCCGGCCTGAGCCTTAGATGCATAAAATAAATTCAAATGAATGTTGCGTGCTACTAGTTTTGTTTATGTGATCAACATTTTATGTGCTGATACATTGAAAGATATTGAAGAATTTGTGGAACATACATACATACTCACATTCATATACACATACATATTTTAATTACCATTATCAATGGTGCTTAGATATGTTGTTTCTGACATATTTTGTCACTGGGATATCAATTTTCAATTTGATTCTGTTTCAACCCTATTTTAAGTTAACTAAATTAGGGCATTAAAAAAAACTAAACCTCTTATAGTCTCACAATCAGTTTGCACTACAACCGGTTTCTTTCCATTAACAGTAGAACTTTAGGGAATAGGAAATATTTTGATTCGAAGGCACGCTTGACGCCTCATTAACACATTTATGTAATTAGATAATCAATTTCTCATACAGTCTGTAAAATTAGTGGTTTCTGTCCATAAACTATCAAAAGAAACTGGCTATTTTGGAGTCTCAACAAATTGTGGAAACAAGCTTGAATACATTTATACATAAACTCAGGGCGGTTCTGGATGATAACGCACTGCAGTGCGTATATGTTAAGAAAAGTTTAAGAAGTGCATATATTAAAAATATATAAAGAAAGATTTTAATGTCAACTTGGACATCGATGTATTTTTATTGGAAGTCAAGTTAAGGAAACTAGTAAAATTCCTACTTAGACATACATGCTCAGTCTCACAGAATTGTATATAATATAGAAGTGTCATTCAAAAAGCATGTAAAGATTGAAAACGGCCTAGTAGATCGAATTTGTAGAAGTGAACTACCCCCCTGCTATCATCGAGAACATATCATTACAGTCTGAGTACATATAATGCAAAAATACCAGAAGTAAAAGTTGTAGCCTTACTAGATTGAAAGCGGTAAGGAAAGGAAAGCTCTCTGAACGTAAATGTGAAAGCAGGTTAATCTCTCTATGTACTTTCCTTTAGGTGCTAGTGCGACATATACATTGAATGCATATAGTACAAAAATACCACAGAGTAATACCAGCTGGATCAATCAAGGTCAAACCTGAGTTCAAATCTGAAGTCAGTTTCTCTCTCAGGTTTTATTCGTCAATGACACTTGTATAGCTTGACTTCAGGACTCCTCATTTTAAAAACAGGGCTAAACATAATTTAACTCCGCTAAAAGCAAGATTCCTAGAACAAATGTGCTTTTCTTACCTTTCTAATGCAGGTATTTTGATTTTTTTATAATTTTACATATTCAGAATCTTTACCCCTTGTTTTTACCATATTTGCTCGAGTTTTCTTTCCTTTTAGTTAAAATTTACTTTAACACTATCACATACATACTCTTCATGCTTTAATGGTGTATTCTGGCCTTTTAAAATACAATCAGAATAGACTGAAACGTCACACATATCGGTAATTCATGCTTAGTAAAGGCTGTCAAAAATTCATCAAGATATTTTTGAATTATTTGTGACAAACGGCTTAATTACTTTTTTTTAAATGCAGATTTTGTTATACTTCCCTAAGGAACTCCTGTTGATGAAAGACAGGAATAGAGAACATTATTTGACTCCATCAGGACTCTTGAGTATTCTCTTTAAAAAGAACTATCGTTCCTTACTCAAAGACCCACATCCAGTAGATTCATAAATTCCTTATACATTATTTATATTCGACTTTACCCACCGTTCTTCCTCACGGTTAGTCGCTTGACTGTTTGCAACATGTGTAAGATCTTCAGTGAAGAAAAAAGAGGAAACTCTTCTCCTGACATGCATCAAGGTCTATTACACGTGTCTTTTCTTTATGTTACAGTCTAACCTCTTTAAGTTAAAGAAGGAAAGAAGTCGTTTGTGATCTCATGGGACGGTTTCTATGAAGCACTTTCGCCCACTCTTCCGGTCATTTAGTGAACGAGTATCGTTTCCAGGGAAAACTGTAAACACAGGAAGGCTTAATCGACTCTAAAATATATAAAAGGATGGCATAGGAATTATAATGACAAATTAATTTCCAAAACATTTTTTCAGCCATTGCCTCTAATGAATAACTTTGAAAAGTATCTTGAATTAATTACGTTTGTATGCAGATACGTAACAGAACCGGAAGTGTGTACATGTCAAATTCATAGCTCTTCTTAATAACTTGGAATGACTCTAGATGGGAAGATATATAATATTTTTTTTTATTATTCACCACGTTTCTAAATCGTGTGTATTCATAAACTAAAGTTCCACCAGATATTTGGATATAATCATCTTTTCTATTCTCTTAAGACAAAACTTCTAGTAAGCAATAAATGTAAGGACAAAATCAGCGGATTAAAACATACGCTTTTATAGTTTTATGCTTGAAATTTTTAAAAGATATAGGAACCATTTGCATAAAAATCCACGTTTCTTATATCTTTACCTATTATTTTAGGTACTAGCGGCATTAAAATTATTAACAAATATGTTATTATTACAATAAGTCAATTGTTTAATGCGTAGAAAATACAAAATCATAAGAATCATGCGTAATTCTGATCCAACAATGAAATTTTGATTTGTGTAAAGTAAATGTCACTTGCAGTGTTTGTGAAGAAGGTGAACATCATGATATACCACTCTGCCATTCCTTCCTGGTTGCTGTAGACCTCCATTCATATACACAGTGATAATTTATTTTAGCACAGCTCCCGTCGTCTCAATTAATGCCTAAAATAACCCCTTGTCGAGAAGATCACTTAGATATGTCTTATTAACAGATACCCTTATGTTGTGATGAGTAAAATGCACGTCATTATCATCACCACGTCATTTTCATTCTGATAAACATCATCATTTTTAAAATACATTGGTAAATAACAGTCTTTATCTTATATTATGAATAAGATCAAATAACATTATGACCTCAGAAATATTTAGTATTAATAAAGAATGGAGCCAGGAAGGATGGAATACATGATCCTCTTCATGCAAGAGAACTGGAAAACACGAGTTCAGTTGGTGAAAGAAGTCCAACACGATATAAAAATGTGTGGTGTCAAGACAGAAGATATAGGGAACAGAGAAATATACAGAAGAAAAATGGCGGTAGCGAAGGATATGACGGAATAGAAACCAAAGAAGAAGAAGAAAAGAATATTCCCAGAAGAAGAACGAGTACAGACAAGCCAGAGAATGAAGGAATACTGGTGGAAGAAGAAGGAACACGAGATGAAGAAGGGGAAGAAGTAGACTAAACGTAGTCCATAGATGGTTCAAACAAAACGTTAAAATAAAAAGAACAAAGTGAAAAGTATGTGTGGTCTAAGGGAATGTAACCCTATTAGACCACACAGATTCCTTATGCAGAAAGTGTGCCAATCAGCCTTTCCAGGAAAAGAGGGCTAAACGTTCTAAAGACTTTATAAAGAGGGCTAGAAAACGTTCTAGCTGGCAAAAACTGGCTGGCAAGAATCTACTACCCGAGTCAGAATTTCTCAGAACTCATAGATCCAATAAACCCTCTTCTCGGAAAAAGCGCTGTCAGCGGTGTGAGGGTAACTCAGACTAAATGAAAAAAAAAACTTCACATGTTTTAACTATAAATGCTTTATCACAATTCTGATTCAAATACTGTACTTAACGATATTACTATGCTGTCGTTAAAAAAATTTATCATCAAAAACTTTTTGAAAGAGTTGGTAACGAAATATATTGAATTCGTAATTAGTAATTTTCTCTCTGAAGGAATATCACATTTTAATTTAGTTCAAAATTATTCCATTTTCGTAGCTGTATGTAGATAAGTTGTTTCATTCTTTGGTGAAATTTGTTTTGTAATCAAATTGTGTGTGGAAATCGAATAAAGTTCTTTAAAAGCAATTTAGGGATTAATGGTCCAACTATTATTTAAAAGATTGATTCTGTATTATTTCATAACTTTATATCGAAACGCTGTAATAACTGAACTCGTGGGAAACAATTCTTAAATACTGCTCCACCTTCCTCTAACACGGTGATTCTCAACCTCGTTTTGTTTGAGGCACACTATTCTTTGTTGTGCGTTGTGCGGCACACTTACGTACGAGTTGGTAACAATGCGGGAGATTTAGTCACTAATATCTTTCGTAAGGTGTAAACAAACCAATAATTTATCTCTAAAATAAATATGTTTAAGTTAATGATTTTTTTCTTTTTCACTTTTCAAATTAAATTGAGTGAAATTACTTTTAAAAGGAAAATCACAATGTCTTATAAGTTTGGAGGCCCAATCACAATGTCTTATAAGTTTGGAGGCACACCTGTTGGGAACCACTGCTCTAAACAATAAGCGAGTGAACATTTATTCACTTCAAAGAAAAAATGTAATTTAAAAAACAAACGTTTTAAAGACACGCTTAAACAATTCGTACTAAAAAGTAAAAATAATGTTGTTTATGCATGACTCTAAGAAAAGCATGGGGCGGGCTTTCATTTACAGTCACTTTATAAATTCTTCAATTGGCACGCCCCATACTTTTCATTTTAGTCATTCATAAACAAAATTATTACTTTTTTTTCTTTTTAGTACGTTTAAGAATTGTTTAAGAAAAGTATGTCTTTAAAAAGTTTATTTTATTACTTTTTCGAGTTATTTCGGTGTTCGGATACTTGTTTTCATGCTAATGTTTTGTGCCTCAAATCCTAAATTGTTTTGCAACCAGTCAAACACAAGATCGTTGCAGGATAATATTTATTTTAGGATAAAGAAGTCCACATTTTTAAAAAAATATATTAAAATATGCTTTTAAAATATACAAATATTGTATTGTCGCCCAACTTACGTCGCTGTGCGAAATTTCATTATTGTATGACGTCGGGAAATGAGTTAAATTAATGCTCCAAAATTTGGGAACACCACGAACCATTGTGAAGTAAAGAATGTAAAAAGATTTACGTTCACATTTTAAACTGAAAATAGTCTCGGATTATACCTTGTCGTTTAGTTAAACTTAGTTTATTTTATACATAGGAAAACGGCAAGATATGCGTATAATTCACATATGGTTCCGTGTACCATAAACACAATAATCTGAAGGTCGCTACTTTGCTATGTTATTATTTTTAAGTTCTAAATGTAAAGGTAAAAGACGTTACTTAATTTTTAATTTGAAACAAAGGAAGATAAATCTTTTTTTTCTTTTAATTATTTGCAGCGGTGTGATGACATGACGCCCAAGATGTGGGAAATACAGCTTGGGGCAAATACATCAGTAAATGTAAACTCTAGAATTTTTATAATGAGAAAGAAGGTACCTGAATGAAGTTCATGTGTGTAAGTCATCCATAGCTCTCTGGGTCAAATATCTTCCTATAATACTTTGATTGTGGATGTTAAAGCTGGCTGCAGCTATCTTTCATACAACATCCAAAATACGCAAAGTCCTCTACACAATAAAAGCATCTCTCTTATAAACGTACAGGAAACGTCCAATCATTTCTTCGTTAGAAAATACGTAGTTAATGTCATAGCGAGTGCAATCATAGACTCTTGAACTTTTACAAAAGTATTCAAAATAGACATATGCAACTCTACAGCTTCAAATCTCATACTTTCTGTATATCGAAATATTGAACGAAAAGTTTTAATAATTCAACTGAAACATACATAAATCATATACGCACACAGATATTCTTAATTAATTAATATAAACTTACCATTAAATAAAAGTAAAAAAGTAATGAAATTATTTGACATAACAGTGGCATTATAAACTTTGTTCATATTACTTCTCAGTTGTCATATCCGATCAAATCATTTCCGACATGGTTCTTGTCATGTCTACTTCTAGTAGGGTCACCAACCGTCCGGATTTTGCCGGACGTATCTGGCTTTTTAACTTTTTTTTTTTTAGAAATGTGAGGCCGGCATTTATCTTTTCCTTGAAAAATTCCGACATATTAAAAATAAAATGAGCATGACATTACTACACCTAAATCTGCATTGCTTGTGTTATTTACGGTAAACTTTATGGTCACGACCGGTAATTTCTCGTATTTATTAACTACTACTAGAGTGCGTAGTTGATGGTACTGTCGATCTATCGCACTCGACTATTTTTGTCTCCGCGAAAAGTACAAAGAAATTGATAAGAACTATCACATCAGCAAGTAATACTTTTGTCTTTAACATTCCCAAAAAATTTACCACTAGATATGAAGGTGCATAGCGAACGTGATTGTGCATAGAAAAAAATGTTCACTGCAAATTCATTGTGTCCGCCATTTTTTCAAAACGCCCGTTTTTTTCGAAGTTTTGTCCTGCATTTGACAATTTCCAGTTGTAACCCTAACTCTTTGGAAGCTTCACACAAAAAATCATAGGGTTGGAGTAACCATTAAATCATATTTTGTCATAGTTGAATTTGGGACAACACCACTATGGGCTGCAAATTGTAACAGCCTAGTTGCTGTTCCATTTTTATATTTATTTTCTCCCTTTTATTTTTCTTAGCCTCCGTTTTGTTTTCTTTCTGTGTGTTCTCTTTAGCTCATTCTCTTTGGTTGGGTTTGAACTCTTTAAGCGTGTTTCGTTTAAATTTTTCTTTAAAATTTTATCGTTATCCATTCAGGTTTTCGTTAGTCACGCAGCAATGACTTAGATCTAACGTTTGTCTTTAATTAAACCCTAGTCAATGCTTCGTGACTTGTTTTTTGCTGATTGGTGTGAATCAGCTTTCTTCTCCGTTTGCTGGGAGAACTGCTCTCCCACGCCATGTTAGTTCAATTCCAATTTTTAAAACAAGACCAGTGGATATCTGGGCTTTCCGTCATTTGTACTTCCTAAGCTCTGTCTACGAAAGGTAGATATAAACACCAAATTTAGTGTAATTTTCGATTTCGACTATTTTCGTCCATTCCGATGTAATATATTATAAATCGTATTAAGAAGAATAAAACCAATACTAGTGCTATCAAAACTTTTTCAGCAACATTGTTTCGGAATTTTCACTTCATTAAAATTTTATATTATTTTGTTTTGAAATTATTTATCAAAATGTACAATATGTTCTAAATTTCAGTATGGGGCCGCTATTGACCAAATTCTTACATTACAAGTATCGGTTCGTTGGATTTTAATAATCATATGCTTATTTCTCGTCTCCAGTTTCCAAATCTATTCGAAATTCCCGGTTAGCCATGTTTGACAGCTACCGCATATTCTCATTACTTGATCAACATGTCCGTTCGACTATCTTTGCGTACCGTTTTCATGTTAATAGTAAATTTCATATTATTCGACATGGTTCCATAATTTTGGTTTCAACTCCAGCCACTATTCTCCAATGAAAAGAACATATTTTATAATATTATTTTGTATTTTCAAAATTTATTTAAAACGTCTTTTGTATAAGGTAGTAATCATCTGTAATGACGTCACACAATTAATAGCGTTAAAGTGATTCTTTGTCTACAATGTATTTTGGACTAAAACTTCTTTCGTGTAAGTAATTCTGTAACAAAACTTT
The DNA here is from genome assembly GCA_022664845.1 of Lepisma saccharinum. Classification (NCBI taxonomy): domain Eukaryota; kingdom Metazoa; phylum Arthropoda; class Insecta; order Zygentoma; family Lepismatidae; genus Lepisma; species Lepisma saccharinum. The sequence goes on from JAGDQP010011685.1 coordinate 45,897, forward strand.
TCTAAATTATATAACAATATTTCGGAATTAATTTGTAAAAATATCAACGAAATTTTTTAATTATTATAAAAATTATGAACATTTATATGTAACTACGCAACTTTCAGTTCTGCTTAATTAATTCAATGTATACCAGCGATTCAAATTTGTTTGTTCCTACACCTCAACAATAATTATGTTCCAATTCTTATGATATTATCATAGCCAAAAGCGTGAGATATGTACATTCAAAGTAATAAATTAAAATTCTGAAATTTTTATATTTCTTCAAACAATCTTAAGTTTATGTTCAGTAAACGTAGTGTAAAAACCTCTCAGTTAACCAGATACGACCTACGGCGTTAGTTGATAATCCTCTTACAGTGTTTAGTAATATTTATAATGTGCAGTAAGTTATTTAATGTTTAACTTAATATTTATTAAAAATTAGCTACAAATCGTTACGTAAAGTTAACAGCAATTAATACTAATTATTTCTGTGTTTCGGTAAACCTATCGTATTGAGTAATGTAATTTTAATTAAATTAAATCGGTTCATAAATCCGTAGACCAGTGGTAAAATTCTTTCGCCAGCTAAAAAGTAATAACTTAAAAAAAAACTATATATTAAATTTCTAGTTATTTCTGCGTTAACATATGAAGTGACTCCAGCATGTAATTTGTGTAAATAAATATTATTTGCATTTTGCTTTATGACACTACGTTTAAATTAAGTTGCAACCGTCATTCGTTTGTGTTCGTTCGTCTTTATTTCAGAAATTGCAATTCCAGACTACAGGTGTGAGCCCTACTAAGGTAAAAGTAAAACATGGTCTTTTGCCACCCTGTAGACTTCGAAGTAAGTAAAAACACCGTATAAGTCACATATAAGTCGTTATGCGTATCATCGTTTAAAATTAATTCCCAAGTAAAAATTTGCGTTTTTCTTTCTTAATCTGTCCCTAATCTAAACCAGCTGGTACTTCGAAGTATAAACTAACAATCTAATTAAACGATTAAAGGTGTCGCCTTACCGGTATTTCCTCCCGCAATCTAAATTAATTTTTTACAGCAATCACAAGGATCTAAAATCCTCTTTCCCAAATATTCTTAAATCTGGAAGGCATTTCTGCGCCGCTCGTCTCGAGTGCAAAAAATGTTTGAAGCTAAAAGTTAGGTTAAATGCGTTGCGTGGGTACTCTAGGCTCCTGGCGACCCTATTTATCTAATCATCTTTTAAAATCATTAGGTTAAAAACGTTTCAAAATACAATACAAGTTTCGCTAATCGTGTATTGTCATTATGACAACATATATGGTTAGGTGTATTGTCATAATTACAATGCTGTGAACAATATTTTATGGTAAAATTCCTGTTTTAAGTTCAACTAGCAACATGATTTGTTAGCATTGTAGCTCATTATACCACAATGCATAGTTGACTTACCCATGGGGAAATCATGTGTGACCATAATATACACGTACTCTTAGAAATTGACCTTTAACGACAATGTCGCATCGCCTAAGGTATTGCTGTTGTGACCATGTGTTGCTAAATGGCCTGATGCAATCTACTTCAACATAACATTGTAAGAAAATAAAAATTTATTGTTGGCGAAATCTGGTTTCACTATTAGTGTACACACCTTAGTATTGTAAACTTTAGCATATACATTATGACTGAAACGTCTTCCATAACATTCAAGGATAATAAAATTCGTATAAATTATTATCAGTAATCGTCGATTACAAATTCAGATTCCAGAATTCTTGTTGCCTGGCGTTTAGAAATGGTAGCTATCGCAGCGCCATCTATTGAACACCGTTTAAGCACAATAACAAAACATTACTAAACATTGCGAAACTACTTACAATTAATTAAAATTTTACAATACATTTATTCTTCGTGATCATAACAAGAATACTCAAGTCATAATCTAACATGAGGCCATAACAAATTCTTTCTCATCCTTAGCTACATTTCCTAATTTCTCTCGATTCGAACAAACAACATGGCTTCTAGCCACACACTGTCACATAAGGATTAAAATAGTAAAAACGGCGGAAGTCGTCATCACCTTCCACGTGTGTCTCGCGCTCCTAATTTGAGAGTGATACATGGCCGCAGCTAACCTTACCTAACCTCCACGTTCGCATGGTCTTGAATTTAAGATAATGTACAAAAAATGTAAGAAATCAATTATTAATATATTTTGAAAGAAAATAGAAGAATAATCTTGCCCCGTACCGGGATTCGAATCCGATTTTTTATTCAATAAGGTAACATCTTACTACTGCCCCACGCTAGGACCTGGCAAACGGTGGTTTGGCCGTTGTATTTACAGTAGGTGGCGTCGGAGTCTGTCACTATGACGTCGCAGGTGATGATGACTTCCGCCGTTTTTTACAATTTTAATCCTCATGGCAGACTGTCCCAGAACATTTATGGTAATATTAAATATATTTCTCTCATTTTCTGCGCATGCGCATCCAATAATCATACAGTATGATTCGAACAGCAATAAATATATTGTCAAACTTGTACGTCATGAAGGAATATGGTCCAACCAACAATGCATATGATTTTCCCAACAATATAAAATTTAACTATAATTGTTTAGGAATCCCAACTATACAACAATGCGAGATATAGTCAACTTAGCACAAGAATATCGTTACCGTAGCACAATTATGATTACTATTACTATAAATTTTAACAATACAGCTTAGCAATGGAAATATAGTTGGCTTTACCTGGGCTTTTTTTACTGTGTTGATATAAACTATCCAGTTATTGCGTTGTTCGTGATAAGTAATTGACACAATAAACAAGTCACATCTGTATAATAGCTCAACGTCGACTGAATACACAGAAATAGCTAAAACTTTTCACATACTTTTCAGATTGTGGTGTTAAGTTTCCTTGCTTTCCCAGTAGATAGCGCTCTCAACAACAACATTCACGGTACCAATACATCACACCTCGTGCTATGACTATTTATGCTCGCTTCTGTATGAATACAGGGAAGGTATACAGTTTATCCTGTCTGTACCCTCTGATTTCTGTATCATACTAGATCTCAGTAACTATAAGTCATACGGAGATAAGCCATACACCGTTGGATTCCTCATGACCTGAAAGAGTAAGACAAGCCATTATTTTGAATATGAAATCAGCAGCTCCTTTTTCATTCTCTATTACATGAATTGACGCTATGGCCTAACTGAAAGTTGTTAGAGAGAAAATGATTTAATACGTATTTGAGTTCAGAATATTTTATTTGTACTGTCTTTTTTTTAACCTGGTGACTCCGAAACTTCCAGGTCCTCTTCCAATTTTATTAGCTTCATTTGTTTTTCTAGGAATCTGTCTGTAACCTCTCAGTACGTAGATATTACACGGGGGACTTTCGGTTTTGTATGCACGAGGTGTGATCAAAAAATACGGTGAATTAATTTTTATAGCAGCAACTGCTGACGCTACATCCACCTGAAGTAATAAGTCCAATAGCCTGATCCGTTGAGATAGTCAATGTCAAGTTTGAACAAGTTGTGACTTGTCAGTCGGCTTCCAGAGCCGGAATACCGTGTTTACCGTATTCTGTCGCACATCATGGATTACGAATAACGCGTTAAGTTTCGTTCTAAGTTGCAAGAACGTGCCAAAGAGGATCATAAAATGTTAACATCAGTGTATGGAGATAATGTGGTGACTCTAAAGACTATTTACAAGTGGTATGAGCGATTTAAAAGAGGAAATGAGTCGGTTGAAGACGAGCAATGATCGGACCTCAAAACCAGACGAAAAAGTGCAAAAAGTGGCACAAAATGGTACATTGAAACAGGCGATTGACTATTCGAGAGCTTATCAAAGAACTGAACATCTCTTGCGACCGATAATTTGCAAATGAGACGAATGAGTGAAAAATTTGTTCAAATTTGATTGGCGAACAGAAGGAAAATCGTTATGTCAGTTTGCACGGAATTGAAGGGTGGCGAGGTTTTGGCCGAAGAAAGGTTTCTATCTGTCCACATCCGCCTTACTCTACGGATTTATCACCATGAAACTTTTGGATCTCTCCTCCTAGAAATAAAAACCGTGCTAAAAGAAAAACGTTTTGATACCATTTCCGACATTGAGAGGGCCACGTCGGAGTAGTTGAAGGCTTTTCCGAAAGCAGCCTTCCAGAAATGCTTCCAATCATGGAATCAACGTTAGAATAAGTGCATCGCTAGCCAAGAAGAGTACTTTGAAGGAGATTAATTCAAATTTTAAGCTTATTACTTTGTTCGTAATAAAATTATTCACCGTATTTTTTTTATCACACCTTGTATTATACATTTTTAATAATCTCTTCATGATACCATGAAAATGAAGCCTATATGGTCTTTGTAAAATAAAGCCATTCTAGAGACCACTAGAAAAAATGTAATGACTGGGAACTAACTTGGCTATCAAAGGAAACCTATCTTTGTCTGGCCTCTCTCCAAGTACCACTTCTTTCGCTCTTGAGATGAGAACTTGTTGGATTTAAATATCTTCTACTTGTTGCAGTTGGTAATTAAATGGTTTTGCATGGAATTAGTTTCTGTTCGAAAAGTTACTTAATTGCTCTTGTTTACCAAAGTTTTGGAAGAAGTTAGTTCAGAGAAGTTTTACCAAAGACGTGACTGAAGGGTGTAAATCAAGTACTGATATTTTATTACCTGATAGAAGTTTAATGTATTTAGTTGGCTTCGAACAAATCACTTAAATAAAAACGAAAATTTATAACACAATTGCATTCCTATTTTTTTTATTGTCTCTCCATAATCTACTATACACATAGATCTTTTTATTTATTTCAAGGGTGGAAATGTGTAACGTTTTATGTGTCATTTTTAAGAAATGCGTTTCTTTTTTTCGTAAATTATATCTAAAGCTGTTTAGAGAATCTTGTTCACGGGAGGTACTATCGTTTCAAGTCCAATAAAATGTTGAACATAGTAGATACTAAAAACAATAGCTTGTTTCTGTGTGTATACATTGTGAAATCTTGTTACATTATTATTTATTTAACTGAATTCTTTCAAAATATTTCCCACTTAGTTTATTTCAAACATGCATCATTAGTACAGGTAAAATTCCGTTATAAAAGTTTTTGCACAACCCTATATATTATTTTGTTATAACGAAAATTCATTGTAATGAACATAAAATTCATTGTTTTGTTATCCAATATAACAATGAATATTGTTCATATGAACAATGATAACAATAACAATGATAACAAGACTATAGGTATATCACTAAAAAATTAAAATGTTCTTACAGTATATACTATTTCTTTGCGTCCCGGGTATTTATAAGCTCTTGAAAAGTATTTATACGATCATCACCATATTACCGTATAAAAGTATCAGTATACAAACCCTTTCGGGTTAATGAGAGGAGTGGCGCAAGAATCTACTCACAAAAGCACTGATATCCATTTTGCGAGTGATTTTCAATGTCACTATGGTGGAAGTGTTTCCTTTGTAATAAAATTAAAAGATTTAGTATCCTGCCTTCCACCATAGCGACACAAAGATAATGACTCGCAAAATGAATATAATTTCTTTTGTGAATAGAATTCACTCTTCTCTTTACCCCGAAGGGCTTTTTATACTGATATCGCTTATTTTGTAAGGCTGTCTATTAATAAAAAGTTCATAGTCTTCATACAAAAGGTCGAATTTGGACTATGGCAGGCTCCGTATCTCAAAAACGGTAACTTCACTAAAAAAAAATAAGCTTCGATTTGCCCCAATCTGTTGGAGACCACAATAGACCCCACAACCACCACCCCGGTACCATTTGGGGCTAAAACAAATAGACAGACAGAATGACAGACACACTTTTCTAACATTTGTAAAAATTCTGTGATTAGGCTAAAGAAGTCATAAATTTTGCACTTCTTCACCGATTTTAACGTGTTATAAGCAGTTTGGAAGGTACTGAAGCGTAGAATAAGATTCCGCAAGTTTCAGCCGCGTATATAACCTGGGGTCAGTACTATCATCAGAAATGTGAAATTTTTCATTTTTTTTCGCACCCTCCTAGGGGGTCCAAAGGAGGTTCTGCCGACCCCATTGTTTTATGTTTCTTAGTATGGCAAAGAGCTTTCAGATGCAGGTTAAAGCATCAAAATCGGGCTTACGGTATAGATCGCTAGATCCAAAACTAGTTGTATACATTGGAGTGCCACTAACAGACTCATTTGCCAGCATCACTTGAAGAACTGCCGTTCTTCATGATAACGTCGCGCACTCGTTTTGATGATAACGAGAGACTCATCAGGTGGGTAATACTACAAAAATATATCTCACTTTTGTGCTTAAATAACATCAGATCTTGTTGTAAAGGAGAAATATTCATTCACGCTGTATCGGAAAACATGCTCGAACGAGAATTTTGTTATAGTAGACGTTCGCGGCGGTGATTTAGAAAAT
>JAGDQP010011686.1:0-52344 GCA_022664845.1 Lepisma saccharinum
TAAATGTTCATCTCTGGAACGTGATTTCTCGATGTTTTTCCACTTCTACCTCATTTTTTATTTATTTATTTCTCCCGTCTTTAAACGACAATGATATACTGCACAAGTCGGCACCTAAAGGTTTATAGGTTTATAGCACTTCTACGCTAAAAAATTACACGCACCTTTAAATTGTCGTGATATTATTATTACGTCATATAAAAACAGACTACGTCATTATCGGTCCAGCGCACATGGTTTCCAACCATTTCTATTATAAGGATAGTACAATACACTCAAAATTATCGTATTTTTGCTTCTTGTATCGTACACTCCACACGAAGATTTTTTATGAAGTATTCCCTTATATGCTAATTTCACTCGTAAAAGAAGCATAAATGATTTATCTTGAATGTCTACTGAATTATCATACATTTGGAACAGATCGTTCAAGTTAATATCGTATATCGTATTTAAACATACATTATCGTACATTTCCGTGCGGGTCGTATTGGTTAGCAACGGTGTGCGCACCGTGTTTCCCTCTGCTCCCCACCGGCTTCACATCCCTCGCCCAGAAACCAACCTTAGGCTCTCTCTATTTTTTATAAGCTCTATGATGTAAACATTAAACAATTTGATGCTATTGTGTTTTTTCAATATGGCTGCGTTGAGGATGTTTCGGAATGTGGTTTTTATTCAAAATAACTGCAAATTAAGCAATTTCTCATTAATTCGTAATTATAGAAGTAAAGGAAGAAACGTGGTGAATAGAAGATCCGGCAAAACAGAAACTTCTGTACGTAACACAGAGATATCAGAAAAGCTTGCAATTGAGAGAGAATTGCGTGTTGTTAACCCATCTCAAACCCAAAGAGAGAACGCTAGAAGAAATGAAGAATTTTGTCTTAGGAAACTTAATACACCAATTGAAAAGGAGCCTTTACGTCACACTGAAACAAGTGAGAGTGGAATGAATCTTCAGAAACAAGAAGAAGAATTAGTTAACGATTTAGTAGATATTCAATCTGTGAAATCTAATAAGCCCCAGTATACGACTCTGAAAGAGAACGCTAGACAACTGAAGTAAGTGCAAGTATCTGCCGCATGTTTGTGATGCAAGGGTGTTTCCGATTATCATGTGCTGTTTTCTGGTAAGATCTAGGGTGCATTGTCGGCCTCTGGTCTCACGCCTGAGGTCGAGTTTGCAAGAGGTTTCGGGTTAGGGCTGCCAACTATGGAAAATATAATTACCGGCACAGCTAACTAGCTATGAGGGGTTGCCTAAACCTCAGGGGATAGAAACACCCCAAAAAAGCACAGAAGAGTAGAAGTACAACTTCTTGTGCAGAAGAAAGACGTAATCGAAAACCAGGATTGGTGAACAATAGCTAAAACACCACTTCCCACTGTAAAATATAAATATTGTAAATCAGAATACCTCAACTTGAACAGCTCAAAACTTGACGCAACTGATTAATATGATGTATTTTCCCAGACAAAATATAATATGAAGTAAACCACAATACCAGCAATTCAAAGAAAATAATTAAGAGTCATATAATGTAGGTCTACCTAAAAATTATTACCAGAAAATTTAATTTAAAAAATGCGTGGAATACTTAACATAAATTGTGCAGAGGGATAGCAAAGAAATTAATCCGCTTCTTTTTCTCAAACAGGACAAATAAAAATAAAACATCCAACAAACCGGGAAAAGGGTGAGTGGTAAATTTGAACTGGAAACTCGGATTTCAGATTTGACTATAGTCTCTGGCAGAGATTATAATAATTCATAAATAAAATAGCGGTCATATGTTAGGTCGGTGAGACTTCTGTATCGGCCACAGATTTTAATCACAAAATTGGTACAATTTTTAGCCCTACCGGTGAAAAATCGGCTCGGCATCCCTACCCGTGAATAATAATAAAGGAAATTATAAGTTTTTACGAAAGAAGTTAAGAAATGTTTAATGCGCTATCCTTCTCCAGCATAGTTTAATATTTCAGTTCTGACAGTTATATAAAAGCACTGTCTGTAGGGTAATATTTTATATCACGTGCTGTTCTAGATGTAAATTTAAAAAAAGTATATACGCTAGACAAAGTACATTAATTGTATCTCGTTAATAAGCGGTATAAACGATAAAATTAAGGGAAGGTGTTCTATTATGAAAATAAAGGTTGACTCCACCGAGATTTTAGTTTTTTTTATATATAAAGCCACGCGTAAGACGGTCAACTAATCAGAAAATTACCGGTCGCAGTAGTGCCGGTGAAAGCTTGGTACCGGTCACCGGCCCAATAGAAAAAATTACTAAAATTTCCGGCCAGACTAAAATTACGGGTTCGAATTTCGGATGAAACATTGATTTTAAGACCATTAAAACCCGTAATGGCATCTCTAGTATACGTCTGGCGTTCTATTTGGAACGATAATTGGAGCAGTCACAGGGAATGTCTTTCAAAGGTGGTATTCCACGGGTATAGGCCTATGAAAATAAATTCTAACCCGCCTTCGTTTGCCATTGTTCATTTGACCAAGTGACCGTGGTTTTTGTAGCAAAACATCAATGATAATATGGAAATAAACATGTCACCATGACGTAACATTATCATGATTCCGATTCATGAACCTGTGACTTAATTCGTTCGGAAAAGTAACTCCCGACGTAAGCTAAAGTAATATCGTAGTAATTACTAAACTGGCCGAAACAAAGCGTGTTAAAGAATGACATTACCTGACCCAACATTGTTAATTTGTAGACGAGTGAACTGAAAGTATAATAACTAGGCCTAATTTCCATTTAATTTAGATTCATGTTAATGGGTCAGTGTTCTAGAAGAGTGCGTTTAGATGACCTCAGAACAGATTGATTGCTTCTGTAACATCATTTTTGGAGCAGCAATTCATTACTTTCGCAGTGTACCCACGTTGAGTAGGTTAGTTTACTTTAATTAAGCGTATACAGAGTGGCTGAAAAGTGAGCGTACCCCCGTTATTTCTAGCACTTCTTGTTTATGGTGGGTTATTATTCTCGTACACTTACCTAGTAATTTAAGATTCCAAAACCGGCCGTCGTTGTAGCCCAGCTGAATTCTACGCAATAGGCAGGTGTTGTGCGGAGATAATCCGATGTTACGTGCGTTTCGACAGCAGCTCGTGGTCTCGTGGAACTAACTGTAGGATTCGGGAGAGATGATTATCAAGTCCAAATTATCGAGGTAATAGTTTAACAGTGCTTTTCAACCTTTCTGTGCCGCGACACTTCAAAGAGTAGAATATTTGAGAGGTCTCAGTGGTTATGCGAGTAATCTCCAGAACTAGCCCCACTTTCAATACTAGAAATACCTGGCACACCAAAAGAATTCTCATCCTTCTATTCACATCAGAATATAGTTTATTATAGCTGTTTTTCGATTCGAGGTATCCTAGTTAAGAATCACTGAGTACTCAAGGTTGTACGAGGTTACGCAATCAACACTGTGTTGAAAATTGCAACCATTTGTCGTGCTGCGTATATCTGTCTTATCCCTATTCGGAAACTCTGGTTTATAGAACGTATTAAGAAATAAAGTTAGCCATTTGCTCAGCAGAACTCACTTCAGTTGCCTGCACTCATCTACTGAAAACCAATCTTTTGAGTTGAAAGAAAAGTATTTGTTTCCATTTATAGCTGACAAGGAGCTCTTCTGACTTGTGAATTAATCCAAGACATAGACTTACACGGCCTACAGATTTTCGTCAGCGCTAAAATTAATGGATTTTTGCTTAAGAGCACGTGATTTTGAACGTTGCCGTTAGTTGGCTCTTTGGGGAAAGAGGCCATTGGGAAGACCGAGACTTCGTTGGAAGGCAATATTAGAAGGGGTCTTCAAGAGATAGGTGTTCGTAATATAAAGTGGCTTGATCTTGCCCAGGATAGAATCCTATGGTGAACGTTTGCTACTGCGGTGATGAAGTTGCGAGTTCCATAAGCTATAAAGTTAATTTGTTTGTACCAGAAAGAAATTTCAAGTTTTGCCTTGTAAAGTTCGTAATTCTTCGCAAAATGTAATATGATAAATACCTTTCAAAGCTCTGGTTAAAGCGAAATGAATACATGTTTCCATTGTAGATTTAGTTAACAAATTATTTATTTAAAAAATATATAAGTATGTACAGAGTTACTTCCCGGTGAGTGGGATAACTTTGTCCACTCCTATTTTTATTGCAGAAATGAATTCCCTGCACAAAGTTACCCCTAGAATTGTATCTTTGTCCAGGTTTTGAAATTTAGATAACAGTAATAAATAAGGAAAAATTCAAAATTGTGTGGTGCGCTTTGATTCAAGCAAAACGTGCAAAGTCAGTTGGGAAAATGTGAACCCCCATTTTGAACCAATAATGGCGCTGGCCACCAGCAGCTGTTCTTCAGCGGAGAAGACTGTTTAAGTTCGAGGGTATTTTGTATACTTCCCTTTAAGTTGGCAGCGCAATGTTGAGCGAGGGATACCATATTTCACAGCTATCTTACGCTCTGATAATGGGCAACTTGTCACTTCCTCGATGGCTTTTGCAAATGTTCTCATCGGTCGACCTTTTTGTAAGATTTTGATAGATCTTTCTGGTAATTCCGTGGTATTACTTTAAAATTCTAGGTGAACACTGTTACCCCGACGAGGCTGACGTAAACGAAAAACAATCGTGGGAAACAAAGTATGCAATATTTTGCAACCACAATTCGTGAGCTTCGTCCCATTAACATTCCTTACCATAGAAAAAAGGGCGCGACAGTATCTTTCAGAAAAATACTAGTTGCCTTAAAAGTACAAAGACCAAATTTATATTCGTTAAGTAGTTACTAAGCAAACTATCCTTTTTTATTATTATTATTATTGCTTTGGATTGTACTTACCAGTGTGTAAGCATTCCCGAATGTGTACAGTTAACTGCTCTGTCTATGGTAAATACCGACAAATGCTATTTACTGTGCAAAGTTACCCCAGTAAAAAAGTTTTCCAGAAACACTAGACATAAATAAAACAAAAAGATCGTAAGGAAAGAAAATATAAAAGAAGTTTCGTCGAATGAAACCCAACGTCTTGAAAGTTTTAGTTCTGTTGTGGTTCATATGTTTATTAAAAGAGAGGCCTGAAGCAGCCATGGAAGAATGAGATCTTTTGGCGAGTACTATTCAGGGAGCACAACGAATAGGATCACTGCTTTAGATGCTTTCCGTCCTTCGCCCGTGAGAAACGAGGGAAACTATAATAAGAATGGTACCGTGAGCATGGCTCGAAAGTTGCTTTCTTCCCACCGTCCGTCCCTATTGCGTATTCTAACAATAAGTCGGGCTGAATCACTTGAGCACGGGGATTGATTTTGTGCCTGTCTATGCATCGCCCTGTAATCGCATTACAACAGCTCGGAATTCCATACGCAGGAGAATCAGACTAGGAGGTGAGGTTAGTCCCTCCATAATCTAAACAACATCCTCTGGTTGCATCTACTGAACGGCCGTAGCTCATGTGGTACAACGTTGGCTTTGCATTCAGGAGGTCCTGGGTTTGATGCGAGCGGCCGACTAATCTTACAGGGTTTTCCAGTCACCGGATAAATTCTGTGAATGGTACCTTTAACGTAAGGTCCTGACCGCCTCCTAGCATCCTTCCCCCACCCCATCTGGGTCTGAGTCAATATATATATAAAAACCTAAGATAAATTTAAATTGTGGGTGCTTCCAGCTCCGGAAGTACACATTTTTCCACATACATTCACTGACTTTTATTTCTTCTTTGGTGTGAATAATCACCTCCTGATCTTTTTTTTTTTCTCATCAGTAAAATATTTTCTTTTTATTTCAGTGTTATAATGACACTAGCGAAGTGTAGAAAAAAGAGGGAAAAACAGGAGAAGATATTGGTTGAAGGACGTCGATTGATTCAGGATGCAATGGCAGCGGGCTTGTCTCCAGAGTGTGTGTTCTTTAGCAGATTAGAGAATTTGAAAGGCATACCACTGACGAATGATGTTAGGTTGTATAAAGTGCCGTACAGAGGGCTGAAAATCTGGTCTGATTTGGTGACGTCCCCAGGTGTTATGGGTAAGGATTGATTCTTTTACCGTATGTTAACATTTTGCATTTATGAACTTTTAGGTGACTCATAAACTGACTTTTCTATAAATTATGTACTATTCTACATTTCACAACAAATTCAAATGGTGAAATAATAAACTAGTACAGTGGACAGAGTGACGTAAAAGGAAGTACGAATAGTGTTCGGGATTTGTCGGTACTTTTTGTGGGCATCTCCATTAAACACCGTTTGTCACTCATAGAGTTTTTACCTGCTTTTATACAGGATATGCTGGAACTGGGTTTTAGTGTTGAGACGAACAAAAGGAGGAAAAAAACAGCCTATTTATAAAAGACAAGAACAAATTATATATGATCTTAATGTTTTTGAGGAAACCATTCAGCGTGTTATGTACAAATGAAATTGCTTCAACAGTAACGAAAATTGCGGGTGGGGTGGAGAAATTACACGTTTCGCCGTACCTAGGGAAAAGTAAGATTAATGATGGGTATGGGAATTGAACTAGAATGTAAATACAGTAGCATGGTTGAAGAAACTCACAATCGGTTGTTTTTTTTATTTTATTTTTTTATTTATGGATGAAATATTGTTTCAAGTGAAAGAAGCGTATTTACCATACTAATTTGGTTACTTTCCAGCAGTTAGGAAAGAACATAGTTTTCTTAATATGATTAAGGTTTATGCACTTCTTTATAAGTAAAAGTGAAGTTTTCAATCTCAGATCAGCTATGTGTATAAGTTTGCTTCGACACTTTAAAGATTCATTGTTCAAACTGCTTCCTTAAGATCTAATAAAGATACTCCTTGTGCGATGCGTATGAGCCTTGATGGCGTGTGGAGGAAGTGCTCCACATATTCTCGACCTACGTCTCGAAGTGAGTTCAGTCCCACGCTCGATCGCCTTTACGTCCCAAGGTGCTCTGTACTATCAAGGACACACTGGTACTCAATTTGAAGGAGGCTGAGTTCACAAAAAGAAATTCTCCAGTCCGGGTTTTGAACCCGGGCTGCCCGATTCATAGACGCACTAGCCTGAGCTATAGCAACTTTCTAAGATCTGGGTACCATAATTTGATCTGCCACAGTTAACTAGATACATTAGGATATCTAATAACCCGTGAGTTGTACGAACTCTGACCTGCTTTGAGACGAACAAATGGCCATGTAAAATCTGCTTTAGCAAGTTTACACAAATATATTTACTCGGAAAAGTTGTAAAATTATATAATGCGTTTATCCAAGACAAATTAAAAAATTTTCTAGGTTAAAAAAAATGCGTTTCAGTGTGTATCATATATAAATACAGACATTTTATTTCATATTCTCTGCTCTTAATACGACAAATAATTTCACAGTACTTTGAAACAATGACAGGAAACTGCTATCTTGGTTCTAGAAATGGTTGTGTCAATGTTATATATTAATAAAAGGTTTCTTTTAAAGTTTTCGTACTGATGGCACAGCGAGGAAAACATGATAAAATAAAATTCACACCTACCATATGTACCAGGAGTCCTCCGAGTCCTCACTATGAAAATAGTGAGGACTTCTGGTACACACGGTAGGTGTGAATTTTATTTTATTCTTTTAAAAGTGTTTGGGAGGGCAAAAAGCTCTCACTAAAATAAAAATTATTTGTAAAAATGTTTTTAAACGCTTCCTTTAGGAGACATAGCCGTAGAAAATAGGCAGTTTCAACTATAAAGTTTGCAGTAGCTTGAAAAAGGAAGAAATGTCTTTGTGATACTGTACATTATACAAAGAATGGTTGCTGTGTAGAAAGTTTTTCATTATTTTACAATGATATACAATAAGTTGATTCCCAAAGGAAGGGTTTTTCTAAGGTGGACCCAGCGGGGTTTTTTTTTTTTTTTTCGATTTGGGCCCACTTGAAGAAACCCAGTGGGTTTTTTCATTAACTTTTGTTTTTAAATGATTTCTGAAATAAGAGCACATCACAGAAGTGCATATTATTTAAAACTTTTGAATTTTGGATTGTTAGAATGCAGATCACGACTGTCATTGTAACCCTAGCTAGAATAATATTGCTGCCTGAAACCTACCTTGCAGTAGCTTTGATTCCACCGTAGTGATATACCCTTATCGACTGAGCTTCTGAAAAAAAAAAAAAAAAAAAAACTGGGCCCAGGTGTTTTTTTTTAATGCTTGTGGTTTTTCAAACCTTGCAAGGGGACACACGTCATAATTCATCTCAGAATTTTTAATCTGTCATGGCGCGTACGAATGCTACAATCGCAAGTTCTTGTCAAAAGTATAGGTCGTAGGCTCAATTCCAGTGAACGACCATCTGAACTGAGGTTTTTCTAGGGATTTTCCTCTGTCACACAAGACAAATGCAATGATGACACCTTCGAGCATTTACCTTTGGTGCTAGGGGTCGTCGGATCGATCCCTGCTCATACCATGTGGGCTTTGTGGTGGACAAACACCGTGTGCGTGGGTTTTCTCGGGGTACTCCCGTTTCCTCCCACTTTCTTCATTCCACCAATTCATCCCATCATCATCCATACGGCCTGAGCCATAGTTGCGTAAAGGCCTTAAAATAAATTCAAAATGATGACATTTTCAACCTAAGCCCTGGCCGACAGCTCCCCACATCCTTTCCCCTCCCCAATCACGGCCTGAACCTTAGATGCCTAAAGGCCATAAATAACATTCAAAAGAATTTAGTGAAAACACAAGTTTGATTCAGAAAGGAACACTTGTTATCATTAGTACCTTGAGCTAGTTTTCACCATAACTTGTGTTCATGATTAATAACAAATGTGATTATATGCCATGATATATGCAAAGTGGGTAAACCATAATAGGGTTGTGTGTGAAGAATAATGCAAATAAAGGTTCTGTATTTCCAATTTTAGGGGTTTTTAAACCGCCAGAAGTTCATCATATGAAACCAGATCCTGCAGCGCTTCCTGTAACCGTAGTCTGTGACAATGTTAGAGAACCTGGAAACTTGGGCGCTATTCTACGCACCTCTGCAGGAGTCGGATGCCAAAAGGTTATTTTAACCAAAGGTAAGTACGCTTGTGTCATCACGTCACACTCCCACGCTTTGTGTAGGTTCAATAAAATAGCCACATGTAATTGCATTATTTTATTTTACCTGGCAACTGTGTATATGATATAACCGCTTCGTTGTTGTAACTATTTGTAAGTTAGGGAATTTGCACCATGTGGCTACACCGAGTTTCATTCTCCTTCAACCATTCTTTGACTCCTACCTTTGATAGTTTAAATGTTGTGTACACCTGAAGAAGCTTCATTGTATTGGACCGAGTGAGATGTAGTACAGCTTTCTTCTAACAATGTTTCCCCCCCACTTTTTTTATTATGATTATTTATATTTTATAGTTGTAATCAAGTTTGTACGGTATGTTAGATTCTTTGAGATCTTGGAGTAATCCCATTGTACATGATGGTTTTTTGGTATTAGGTTTCTCTCCTTGAAATTAGAATTAGTCTGCCGTCCTTTTCCTCACTTACTCCCCGCTAATTTTATTCAAAAGAGATCGATATTGAAAATACACTGATACGCCCTATGATGACCTGCAGTGAGTCCAGATGGGAATGGTTTCTCAGAGTTTAAAATGTTCCGGCATTTTCCAGAAATTTATCACAGACTTAGTGGACTCGGAGTAATTGACCATTATGATGTCCAGTTTACCTTGTTTAGAAGTCACTAGGAAATATATACACACACACACACAAAAAAAAAAAAAAAAAACAGAATTAAATGTAGTTTTCTGCTTACCGTTGAATAGGTATGGTGAACGGATCTGTGAACTTTAATGTTGTAATCAAAAATCAATGTAATTGTCTTTGATGAACTCTTTAACTCCCTCCAACTTTGTCTAATCGTATAACTCCAGTGTTGTTAATTTGTAGGGATGCAAGCGAGAAATAATGGGGAACAAAACGAGGGGAGAATGAACCTTGCAACGTTACGTGAATTCTAGCACCATTGAATCACCTTCCCAATTGATGTTTACTATAGTGTCCCTCTTTAGTTCTTAGTGATGGCACCACAATACGATGAAAGTGAATCTATAATGTTTTTCGTTAGCTGTTTGTACAATGCCTATGCTGTGGTTGTTTGGTATATGAAGAATGTAATTTACGTATATTCAGTCGGAAAGAATCGTCATTTTATAGACTCATTTTTTAAACACGTTGGAGATGCTGTGTTCTTGTATAAGTACAAGCGTTGTGCAGGCACTTTACTTCTAAAACACTAAGCCGTGTATGGATGTAATAACAGTGTTCCAGGTTCAGGCATATTTGAGGTGCTTGTGTTGCCTGCACGGGCGTCTTCTTTCTTCATTTGGGTCCTCCTTTCCTTTATCAACCACGATCTACTACATTTTCGATTCTGTTTCTTTTGCGAATAACTTTGGAATGCATGAACTGATTTGAATACAGTTTTCAGTAAATTATAGATAAAGTAATTTTCTGTAAAGTTGCAGACAACAGCGTAAATTGGTTATTCACAAAAGAAATTGTACCGAAGTTCAAGAACTTTTGTGGTTGACTGTACGTGTTGTTCCAGCAAACTTCGATGCTTCCTTTATCTTCTTCGTGGTTATACATTTTATCCCCCCCCCTCAAAAAAGAAGAAAAAAGAATGGTCTTGTTCTGTTTTCGTTTGGACTGTTCTTTACTCCTTGTCAGCCTAACTCAAACGAAAGCAGATAGAGATAAAGTTACTTCAGATTTGAACTCTATTTGTCCTGCCGTTTACAATCCGCTGAGGCTGCAACCTTCCCTTAGAGTATTCTTAACGCACACTAGCACCTAAGCAAAAGCTGTATAGAAACTGATTTCAGATTCGGTTTCAGCGACCTTTATTTATTCAGCAGTTTACAATCGGGTGTCGCTACAGGCTTTCGGTATTTTTGTAGTACAGTACAACTTCTTATAACGGACTCCCTGAGTAGCGAAGTTTTAAATTCCCCTCCAGAATAAAATTTAATCCTATCTTATGGAAGGAAACTCTCTCGACTCTCTTAAAAACTGACACTGACATCTCGAAAATTATTTATTTTATAGCACAAACCTCTCTATAAAGGGTGAGGCTAATATGTGGTGGTACGCGTGTCTGCTTTAGATATTTTCATATCATGTAAATTATCATCTTATTACGAAAAAATGAAGGCTTGTAACTCTTCCCCTGTTTCTTATGGTTTTTAACAGGAATTAATAACAACCAACAGACACAAAAATAACAACACTGAATAACAATCGCAAAACTAATTAAAAAATTCAAGTGAAAACAATAATGCTGCTGTCTTTAAATCTTGCAACGTCGTTACACACAGTTGTTCTGCTACTGGCGTTACGGCGCTGTACTGCACGTCTGTACACTCCATTAGTATGTATGTTTACTGCACTGTAGTAATGTAAAACAGTTTAAATTAAACTACTGTAGAGTACTTCAATTTGAATGTCATTTTCTTATTTCAATTGCTTATGGTCGTTTAAGGAAAGTTTCTATGCATATTTCTAAATAGCGGACAATTTTTTTATGTACAGGGAGATCTCGGTATACGTGATTTTTGCGTTTCGCCAAGTGGTCGCGTATACAGAATTCAAGTCATTTTATATGAACAGTATAGTGTTAGGTTCTCACTTATTCACAAAATTCAATACAAAATAATCGATTTATATAGCCTTTAGATTACAAACAACCAATATTAGCTTCCCGAAACTTAATTTCAATGCATATTACCGTTCTTGAAATGATCAAATCGACTGGAACTGGCCTAGAACGGTGCTTGATGATTCTTTTCTTTTGTCAGTCTGTTTACAAACGCTTCGCCTACGCTTGATTAGCAGAGCCAGCAAGAAGCATGTGCTGCTGGTTATTTTGCTCAGTCCAGTGGTTTAGCATCTTTTCCGTTATTTTCTTCGCTTCCGAGCGAGATTTGGTCTCCCTAGTTACACTCAAATTGGTTGAAGAATGAGCAGTTTTACGAATTGATTCCGCATAGTCACGAATAGTTCTCACAGTGGATTCAGATTCATTAAGCCCCAAAGTACACTGAATATCAACAATACGCTTACATTTATCGTAATGATCCAGAAGTTCTAACTTTGTAACGAATACGATCTTCGTACACGCTTCTTCCTCTCGGTACACACTTCCTTTAGTTTGCCTGTTATTTAAAATGCTATATACAGTGCAGTACATGTATATCTGTACCCGTTAAGACGTAACTTTGCAGCTCTACTGATCTGATCTGAGCTCTTGCGTCTTTACAGGAACAACGAAAGATGCACATCAAGAAGCGTAAATGCCTCCGAGTGTAGTGTTAATAGATGGCACTATTGGTTTTAAACATGAATCGCGTATATCCGAAAACGTGAATAACGAAACCGCGTGTAAACGAGATGTATCTGTACGAATGGTGTTCGCTGTTAGGAAGTTTTTTATACTCAGATTGATGCATGTTAGCGCTTGAACAAAAGCAGGTAGAGAAAAAATGAATTTAGATGTGGATTAAGTGCCCTCGGTTTATCTGGCCGTTATTTTGTCTGATAACGCTACAACATTTCCTTACGGTATTTGTGCATTATATGCCTTCAGTCTATAACTCATTCTAGTGCCTAAACAGAATCAGGTAGAAAGACTTGATTTGAGTTTAAGAACTTAACTTGCACTTTGTATCTGTGAATCCATTCAGTGAGACGAGACGTGCTTTCTTTATTCCGCCTTGCTGTGTCTTCAGCCCTTCAACCCTCCAATGTTTAACCATATACAATTATGGCCTGGGCCCCAGTTTTACAATTTACTCATTCATTTCAGTAGCTATCTCTCAGCAGTGAAACAGTCTTAAGACTTTTCAACCTTCTTTGTGCTAGTTGTACTTTCTGTATTTTATATTATTCATGTAAATAAAAAAAATATGCCCCATACAGCAGGTAGTACTGGTACTTCCTATTCATTTTAATTAATTATAATTCCTTTCTTTTAAAAAAGCACAGAACATTAGAGCTACTATATAGATAAAGGGCACTTAAAGGAGTTGTCTTTTCTGTGTAGTTAGGAGAGTAACGATTTAACTGGATAAAAATCCCTAAGGACATCAGTACCTTGAATGTTTTAACCTTAAGCAACAATGCATTTGAGAAGTTCAGAATGAAAGCATGATTTATTAAATTTCGATACGAAGGTGCACATCTTTAATAATTGTCAGCATCTGTGTTCTGCTCAGTGCGACAGGTTAAGTAGAGCCTTCTCCCCCCCCCCCCCCCCCAGTTTTTTCTCCCTTGGAATGCGATTTGTACTCCTTAACCCTTTATTTCATCTTTTAATGTATACTCAGATTACCAATGGAAGAGGTTTCTATGTTCGAAAAGTAACAAAATTTGGCTGCATCAAACCTAGGTAAATAACTATAGGAACATGCATTTTCTTTTTAACTGTATTTAGAAAATGTTTCCAAAGACCATTCTGTATGAATTTGAATTTGAGTGTATAATGACTTAACCTACTTCATGTGTCCCCGTTTTACTGAATGGTTAGCACATTCGCTCTCTATGTGCGTGATTGCTGATTCAAATCCAGCGGGGGTATCTCTGAACGGAGTGGTCACTTGAACAAAAACTGAGGTGCCGCAATCCTGACTTTTCCAGGGTTTTCCGCTCAGTCGCATGAGACACGGCGGGATGGTACCTTCAACTTAGGCCCTGGCCGACATCCACTTGCATCCTTTTCCCTCCCCTATCCTGGCCTGAGCCTTGCAAGTAAAGGACCATATGGTTGTCGCGCAAATCCGATGCAAACATACGACATCTGATTGAGCATGAAGAGATAAGATCATCGCCAATTGCTATGGACTATAGGGAGCGGAGCTAGGGAAGTGGAAACACTGAATGACGGCAAAACTAGAGAAAGGCAGGAATGACGGTGAAAGTGAATATCCTGCAAAGAGTGAAAGAAAGCCAACCAAAAGGAACATACCAACCACCATAAGAAGGGCATCAAGGACTAGGAAAGACCATAAGCAAGGTTGCCATTTGGATCGCAGTGTTGCCAGCTCTGCATACAGAGATATCGGATATAGCACAAGATAGCAATTCAGGCACAAGAAAAAGGAATAAGTAACAAAAGCCAATAGGGAAGACTGGACACATACGTGAAAAGGGTGAACGATAGTCGTGCGTGAATACAAATAGAGTGAAAAAATAGAGAACAGTACTCACCCATTGTAGTTTAGGTGCAGTGTTGGTGTTGGTGTGGTATAATTGTTTTGTGCAAGCATTTTTATATTTGAACCTTGGATTGGATTGTGGATGCATGATAAAAATAAAATTTTAGAGAATTTGGGCATCAGGGAATGTTGTAGGTGTGAATAGTTGTTATTTTACCTTCAACATAAGTGTCCAGACTTTTTTTCTTCCTATTTCTAGAAACCGAAATATCGAATGGCACTTTATGGAAGCAAAATATAATATTCTGACTTGGGGAACCCTATTTATTTGAAGATAGTAGTAGGAAATAAAATCCCGTGTCTCGTATTATAGTAACCTATTTAAAAAAAACGAAAACCTAAATCACCGTTTTCTGGTGAAAGATAGCAAAAAGTAGCCGTCGTCAAAGTGTTAGTGGTCTGTAAACCACTGTGTACCCGATTTGAACCCGGGATTATGCGCAGAGAAAACATTCAGGCAATCGCGAACTCATCTCCACGTTGTAAACCTTCTCAAATACCTGCTCTGCTTTTCCTCTTCCAAGATTCATGTGTACTGTAATTTCCGTACTGCACTTATCATTGCTTTCGGTTTCAACGCGTTTCGGACAAAAAAAAAAAAAAAAAAAAGATACTTTTTAAAGTTTGGTCTGTAACTCAGACCAGCGCCTCAGCGCAAGCAGATTGAGAGAGACTGACTTTAGATTTGAAAATCAAATCTCTGTTTACCTGCTGTTTTTAGTCTGATGATGCTCTAATTTTTCTTTAGGTATTTTTTGTATTGCACGCACTTTCGTGAAATTGTACATGTAGCAATCAGATTTACACTATTTGCTTCAGCTTTCACTTTTGATATCCATGCTAGTTCCTAAACGGTGTTTAGTTTATTAAACGCGCTTCAGTTCATTGTCGTTTAGGCGAGGTTAACGACTCGACTGTTTCAAGCTTTGAACACCTCTCTGCGAGTACCTACTGGAAACATCATATTTTTATTTTTAAACCATGCTGGTGGTGGCTATAATTGAACGACTCGGGGGAACAAAATTGTAACGACCAGTAGCTTAAAAAAACAGATGTGTATCTAAATTTGAATAATAATAATAATTGCCAAACCAAAATTTTCAAGATTTAGTCATGATTGAAGTTTCTTTTCGATATACTGTGAGACTTTTGTGCTTTTGCTTTTTTGTTTCCCAGAGCTATTCAATTAGGAACTCACAGTTTTGGAGGATACCTTAAGTTTATATTGTAAACATACTTGTGCTTTAACTAAATAATGACCTCATGTACGAGGGGCTATTTTCAAAAATATTGTAATTATCTGTCTGCGAAGGTGAAATCCAATTTTCTGAATAAAGTGTTCATTATGGTCATGCCAACATGTTTCACAGCCTAGTTGCTGCTGCTTCAGGAAATATTGAACACTCGATACTGAATAAATAAAGAATAGGTTTTGAGAAAATAGAAGAAAAAGGGAAGATCAAAGGAACAGTATCCACTGAACTACATCATGACATCAAAGTTCAGGATGTACTTCAGGGGATACTGTTACTTTTTATCCTTCATTTTATCACTCTTTTTCTCTCTCTTTTCTTTGCAAAACTTCTTTTTATTTATAGTGGGATAGCTTATAAAAACAAAGCGCTATTAATGTCTACAAACCTTGAGGGTGTCATCTTTAAATGTAAACTTCAGTATTAGTATCTTTTCTTTCTTACTTTATGATTTTGAGGTGAAATATGGTCGCTCTAAGGGAGCTAATGTATTATATTGAATTGTACTTATGAAATGGTAATTATTATTGATTTATGAATAGTACGGTAATTCAGGAGATCTTTGTTACCATTAGTATGGTTGTCACATGTGAATATATATGGAAATGTTAAAGATATGTGACATTCAACAGGTGGTTACTATGGTAAATGAGATGTTACTTCAATATGTGTTAATACGATTTCAATGTCTAATTATCCATTAAAGAGTTATGAATATACTTGATTAATGAGGTTTCTATCTGTAGAAGTAACATTTATGGGACCAACTTCATTATCCACACTTTTAATATTACGCATAAGCTCGGTCACTCAACTCCTAATTTATATACATATATATATATCATATATATATATATATATATATATATATATATATATATTCTAGTGTCGAATATTAAATTTTATTTCCTGAAGAAGTAGTGATGCTGAAATCAACGTTACACAGTAATTATACAATATTTATTTGTTCTTGTTCTCGTAACTTGTGATTAGATCTTTTAATATCTGTTAGTTAATGTCGCAGTCTACGCCAAATACATTTTGATAACAATATTGCTTTCCTTTTCAGGTTGTGTAGACCTGTGGGAAAGAAAAGTGCTACGAGCAGGAGCAGGTGCTCATTTTCGTGTTCCGATTTACAAAAACATCAGCTGGGATCTGATCGAAAATTATTTGGACAAATCCACAGTGGTTTTTCTAGCTGATAGTAATGCGAGTATGGTAAATGATCTCAATGTGAATTCTAACGCGATTGATGCTGAACGTAAATTACTGGAAATTGAAATGAAAGAAAGTAATGATGCTGATAGTGACGATATTCCTACCTACGAAGTGGAACTGGACGATGAAGGAAAAGTTTTGAGGAAGAACGAAGATCTTGCAAATGAAGAGAAGTTAACGCTGTATAAAGAGCTTCCGATGCTTTCACAAGTTTATCATGATTTGAATTATGCCCAGTTTAACTCGATTACACTTGTGGTAGGTGGTGAAACTGAAGGTCTTAGTGGTGCAGCTGTTAAGCTTGCGTATGATAAAAAGGGCGCAAAAGTGTTTATTCCTTTGTTAAATGGTGTAGAGAGTTTGAATTCTGGAACGGCTCTAGGTATTATTTTGTTCGAAATCAGGAGACAGTTGTTACTGGAACGCGAAGAATTACAGAGAATAACTGATGGATCTCAAACTTCAGTTCCACGGTTGACTTGAGTGAGCAATTTGTAGATATTGTAAATAAAAAACACTGTAATTATAAATTTAAATAGATTTATTGTAGTATTATTTAGTTTTAAATATCTACATACCACTATGAATGAGCATTTCGGTAACTTCGTTGGTTTGAAAGTGAAACTGATCTTTTACGAAACTAGAATCACATTGCTGTCCCTTGTGTTTTTGTGTATTTAAAAGTAAACAGGCAATCCGTAAATAGTATTACTGTTAGAATACAGAATGTAGAGGACTTCGTATGTAGTACTTTATTATATTGATAGATCGTTTCAGGTGTTTGTTGTTGGAATTTTTAACTTTATTTATGGCCTTCAGGCATCTGAGGTTCAAACCGGAATAGAGTAGGGGAAAGAAGTCGGTCAGGGTCTAAGTTGGAAGTCCCGACATTTGTCTGGTGAAACAGGAGAAACCTCAGGATGGTCTGCCGCTGGTATCGATCCCTGGACCACCCAGTGAGAAGTCAACGCTCTACCAACTCCTCTCAGTGCACCTTGTTTTAGTTGGATCATTTCTTTTAAACAGTGTAATATCAGTCAGGATTGCAGAATACGTAGGCAACGATCTGTTATAAACTCTATTCAGGACTTTATCGACATCTGGTGTTAAAGTGCATGTAATTGTAATTTGAACGTGATCTAATAGGGATATAATAACAGTACTACAGAAACAGAAATGCTGTGAGAATTTTATACTACAACGTTTTTGTCTCGATTTTGAAACATGGTTGTCTAATAAGGTGCGTCGAAAAACGACTTACTTTTTAGGTAGATTTCGAAGAAAATATACCTATTGAGATCGGTACGATATGAAAGTCTATATATATATATATAAACACGCTAGCGGCCATAATTTTGAAGATATTTGAACCAAATTTTTATATGTTGTTTCTAGGCATAATAGCTCGGTTAAGTTCGCTAATGAGCAAAATCGGTCGCCATCTTGGATCCAAAATGGCCGCCGAACCCATTGTTGTATAGAATACACAGCCTAAACCGCTGGGGCTATTGAAATCAAATTTGGCATAAAGGTACAACATCACTTTTTGATTATGAAAATGTTACCTAATGAGTTCAAAGACGCCATCTTGGATCCAAAATGGCGGACCTAAAAATCCATTTTCCACACCGTTTGAGCTAGAGATACGAAATTTGGCATAAAGGTGCATTATGGCGAGTAGCTTAGGGAAATATCACAGCATTTGGGAAAAGTCGCCATCTTGGATCCAAAATGACCGCCCAAAATCCCATTTTGCACACCATTTGAGCTGGATAAATGAAATTTTACTTGAAGTTGTACTATCACAAGTAGGTCACGACAAAATAAGAAAACTTTCAAAAAGTCGTCAACTTGGATCCAAAATGGCCGCCCCAAAAACCCAATTTCCAAATCATTGAAGGTAGAGAAACGAAATTTTCAATGAAGGTGTATGACCAAGAGTAGGTTACAATAAATGGGGCAAATCTTCCCTTTGGGGGCGCAGCCAACCGTGGGAGGGTGAAGATGTACTCCGTGGTGCTGTAGTGCTGCAGGGAGATTTTGGTTAAGATAAAGGAGGCGCATCCTCTCAAAAGCACTGAAGTTGGGGGGCGAGCCCCGGCTCCCAGCGAAACTTCGAAATCTACCTCAGCCTGTAGGCCTACCGAAAGGGATTTTTTGATATGGTAAACGATTTTGATATGGTAATAGCTTGGGAAGGTCCTACCTACCACGTCAGTTTTTAAAAATATAATTAAAATCGGTTATCATCCTGAGCCTGCGCCGAGGCGTTGAAATTTTGAAAAAAATGCCCTAAAACAGTGTAATATTAAAAATTCGCTAAATTAAAGGGATTGTCGAATTTAAATAGTAATAGCGTGCAGTTGTTGCTTCAAATTGTCCCGTGGGCATCGAACTGACCTGAGAGCTTCCGCAGTTGAAAAACATGAAAAAGGTGCATGATAGGCAACCCGCACTGTATGGGATGTTTTTTTTTTTATGTTTTCCTGATGTGAAGAAAAAAGTGCCGAAGATGGTTATTCTGTTTCTCATGGACCAAAGGAACGAAAAGAAAAATGGATATAGGACAGGTTAACGTAAAGACAACTCAATGTTACATACCCAGTGAGAATTTCGAAAAATGTTACATGAAAGGTTAAAATTTCCGGATATCGGCAACATGTTAGGTGACGGATCAAGATTGGATCACAAGCGATACTGATTTAGAAATTTGACAGGGAAAATTGTTCGGATATATATGCACTGTTTATAGAACAAATGTGTCATCAGCAGGAATAGCCGCTATAATTGCTGCTTCTGTGCTCAAAGATTTTAATATCTCACCCAGCGAGTCATAGTCCATCACTGATTCAAGTAAAATGAGGCGGGAGCAATCAACATTGGTGAAGAGGATAAAAGAACAGTCGCCCAACATGCAAGCAAGGAAAATCAAAATCTTTTATTTTGACGGGGAGTTAACGAAACGCTATAGTTCCAGAGAAAAACGAAGTTTTCGAGGTTCAACCGGAAAATGAAGGTAGAAGAACATGTTATCTTGGTTGAAGTGCCTGAATCTCAATATATAAGGCCCTAAAATTTACGGAGGACCTGTCGGCGAAACTCTTCAGGAATGCAAGTGTGCCACCATAACACTTCCAACCGATCATAGTTAACAGACTGAGAATCTGAACGATTTAAGTGATCAGAAATGCATCCCGGAAATATGCGAAGAAATCAATTTAAG
The DNA here is from genome assembly GCA_022664845.1 of Lepisma saccharinum. Taxonomy (NCBI): domain Eukaryota; kingdom Metazoa; phylum Arthropoda; class Insecta; order Zygentoma; family Lepismatidae; genus Lepisma; species Lepisma saccharinum. Next base: position 19,992 of record JAGDQP010011686.1, read on the forward strand.
AATTAGCACACTTCATGTGGCTTGACGTAATCCTGGCGCTTTGACAAGATCTAGATTGTATACAATTCCAAACCAAATACTGCTTTGTACGTACCAACAGCAACGCCTTCAGAAGAACTACATAGTTGCACTGCATACGTAATGAAAGTTTCGTTTTACATATAGAAGTTCCCTTCACTCATCACGTACATATTTAGAGAGAGGGTCTGGAACCTCTCCCCACAAAATTCAGAGTTACACGCAAAAGTAGTGTAATTTTAGGAATAAATCATCTGCATTTTATATATATTTTATACCCAGATATCACGTTGAACCTCCCTCCGTCTCCCCAGGAAACCCGTGGACCCTTCCCCAAACCAATTTCTGGATACCAGAATGTTTTACAATTAAATCATCGGGCCCGTCATGCGTAGGAATGCTTATTTCATCCATCCAGAGAATTTGTTTACCAGTATTATAAACGACGAGAGATGGGCTGACGACGAATTCTAGTGGCACGTAGATCAGACAAAATGAGGAAGTCAGAAGATTTGCATTTTCCAATCTCCCAGGACCCAAACTTCGGTGGTGATGACTACGTAGATCTTTTTGACTGGAAGAAATAATAACCCAGGGAACCCCCGGTAACCATTCACTTGCCTCGAGAACAAATGGTAGAACTTGAAAACAACTTCCAGTAAATAATGACGACATACATCAAGGTATATCTGTGCCATACACCGTGTTTACGTACCACCACTTCCAACAACATTGGGTGACCTTCGCGCCCGCATCACAGCAGCCATTGCAGAGATTGACCGTGACACACTACACAAGGTTTGGCAGGAGATAGACTATCGGCTTGATGTGTGTCGTGTTACGCGAGGTGCTCACATAGAGCACTTGTGATGTGACTGAAAAAAACTTTGAGAGTTACCCTTCTTACCACATGTATTACATTCAGATATGTTCATTATATTTCACAAAATAAATTTATGAAATCGGGTACATCATTTTGACTTACCCTGTACAATTCGTAGAGAGACTTGTCAAGAGAGTAACCGATGCGGTTTCGTCTGTATACAGTTTCGAAGCACGACAAAGGTTCATACTAGCAAAACTGAAATCACAAAGGAGTTGCTACGATTTAAGTACAAAGGCCAGTGTATGTACAATGTATTTCCAAACATACATTTCTCACGACCAACTTGACGTCTTAGTTTAAACATACGGAAATCTAGTTGGAGGGTAGGGGGAACCAAAACTTCGCCATACTTCTTCCTCGTGAGTTCTATATTTTCAGTAAAATCGAAAGGGAAGAGGTGCTTGATTAATTCTTCAATGTAATAGAACAGCAATGAATTGTAAAGCATTTCTGAACTAAGTAACCAGAGCTATCATGGAAATTTTACATACAGATTTTTCGTGTTTTTCAACTAACTACAAAGCTGAAGCTGTCAGGAGAGTTCGATGTCCACGTGATAGTTTTAGTTCTTTTAACTGCGCGCTATTACTATTTAAATTCAACAATCCCTTTATTTTAGCTTTATATATATATGAGCTACTGCGTAGCCTAGTCGGTAGCGCCCTCGACTTCAGTGCGAGCGGTCCCGGGTTCGATTCCGGTGGGGGCTCAAAAATTTCGGTGTTGACCCAGCATCGTGAGGACAATTGGGGAGCTGCTGTGAATAAAATACAGCGGCGATCACAGTGAAAGCTTTGGCTCTCCTCTCCCAACCCGTCTGGTCAGCGTGGGAGCAGTAGACCAACTCCTCCCTTCGGGGAGAGGCCTCATCCACTAGTGGATTGAACATGGCTGTGATTTATTATTATTATTTTATATATATATATATATATATATATATATATATATATATATATTGCTGTGTTTTAGTTTATTATTATTATTTTAACGCCTCGGCGGAGGCTCAAATGTTAAACCAATTTTAATTTCCTTTCTTCTCTTTAAAACTGACGTGGTGGATCAACGGTGTAACAAGAAAATGTAGCCAAACTAGTACTTTGTTTCGCCATAGGCTGACTGTGTATGACTGTAGGGTGGTACTACTTTTAGAACTACTAACTTAAAGATGGACAGAAAATCTGATCGTTGTGTTGATGAATAGAATTCGGAAATCCCACTTCCTGGACTGTACCTCACCAGTAAGCTATCAGTGGCACGGTTGTCTTGTATAGGGTAAGGTAGTTGTTGTGGAGGAACAAGAAGAGGTCAGTGCGTGCAGGAGCAAGAACATATTTTAACTGCTAGCAAATTTATTGGAACTTATTGCACAGTAAATGAGTCAACTGCGTACCACATAATAGACCTTTGGTTTCTTTATCTGAAAAGCAAACCATTGATGACTGGAAAAATAACTACCAGCGAATTTCGTATAATGGATCAAGTTTGTCTATTCTTCTCCATTCAGTATCGACAGCGACAAACAAACAACAGTGAATTGTTATTTCAGAAACATATTTTCGTCACAGAACTAAATAAACTCTTTGAATCAGATTTTTTTATAGAATACACATGACGCAACAGTTAGGTGCTAACATTATATTGTAAAAATGCTTCATGTTACATTTTAAAACATTATATTTCTCAATACAACTTGTATTCGTAGATCTGATAATTCAAAACAAACAATATATTACCATTTGCTCATAGGTGATGAGTGGTAAAACATAACTGACTTACAGCAGGTCTCGGGTCTGCTGTGTGCTACCTTTCCCTATGTATGATTTCCCACAAATCCCAACCCAACTAAATCAGCTTATTCTGCCGTTATTTAAAGCTCAAGTGCTAAGAGACAATTTCGAAATCAATTGAGGGATTTTCTGCTTTAGCTGAAGTGAACACGAACATAAATGTGAAAGATCTTGATCATTTGTGTGTAAAATGTTGTTGCAGGCTTTGTAGAAGCTCTGTAGAGACGTTTCAAATGCGTCGATGATGAGCCGAATGCAGTGGCGCGAGAGGTTCACACGTTTTAAAGTGAGAAGAATATCGATCAGTGATGGGCTCGAAACACGAAATAATCGTCATGCCCCATCCACGCTATTCTCCGACTTTAGCCCCAGCGGATTTTCTTTCTTCCTGTTGAACATTGAAAGAATGTGATTTTCAAACGATGGAGGAGATTCAGAAAAGTACAAAACCTTCGCGTCATCCTGGAGAATATGTTATTTCCTTTTTCCATAAAGACATTGTGTAGGGTAATTGTTGAAAAATACACAGTGATTGGAACACACCCGATCGGAAACGAAGATCCGTGGTCGAGTCCCGGTCATGGCAGCGTTCAGTTTTTGTGTGTATTTTAAGAATAGACGGAATTTTGGGAACGGTGCCGTAATGTTACACCCAAAGTCTTGTACGTAAAACAAGTTAAAATATTACAAGAAAATACTCCACGAAGTCAAGTGAGCAAGTTGACTTGTAAATACCAGCAAGGTTAGACTGGTTGAGGAGTTCTGTTATATTCACTTACCAGAAAGTACTTACAGAAAATATTTGTTTCAAAGATTACTGTCCACCCTAACGTAAAATTGACTATTAAAAAGTTTCATGAAACTTGGACATGACACTTTCAAAATCAAAATGTCTCACAGTGGTGCAGATTCGAAATCGTAACGACAAAAATCGCCCATGCAAGAAGTAGCACAATAAATGTCTTTATTACTTAGAAAATGGAAATGAAAGGAACGTAGAAATAATATCAAGGTAGAAAAGTTCTTCACTGATACAAATTATATTGTGAGTGCCAGTAGTACTGATAGTGGTGCTGCTGCATTATAATCAGAAGTAAGTTGGTATATACTTGCGAGGCTCCTTATGTACGATACATAATACAAAACGATTTAAAATCACCTCTTTTAATAATGTACATTATTTACAATATACATGGATCATTATGGATAGTAAGTATAATATTTACAGAGTATGTACGCTATGTGATCAAAAATATCCGGATATCCACCTGAAAATGAAGTACAAATTTGGGCCGCACTACAATTCAATACGGTGTTGGCCCACCCTTGATGACAGTCTGCACTCTCGCAGACATACTTTCAATCATGTGGTGGAAGTTTTCCTGCAGAATGGCAGCCGGTTCCTCGCGGAGCGCAAAAATGAGAAGAACTATATCAATGTGGGTAAGTTTATTACAACTTTAGTAAGTTGAAGTACTCTGATTTTATCTTCCACCTTTCGAATTTACTCTCTAGGATGATTGGCGTGGATTTTACCATAGTACCATATTGGTTCTGAAGTTGAAGTATTTTCACTGTCACTACTGAGACAACAACAACAAAAAACTCATCACTAAATTAACCTTCCATAAACATCTGTTTGTACGAACTATGTCCTGATAAGCCTTCGCAGCCCTAATTAAATAGAACTGTTACACGAGCAGATGTTTTACCACTTAATATTGCATCCTTTAAAACTTCACGGTGCACGCCGGCCGAGCGTTCTGCGGGGGTAGGCCATCGGTTCGAAGGTCTCGGGTTCGAGTCCCGGCAGAGGCATGGGGGTGGATGTTAATACTTAACAGCTAAAGGCGAATTGTGACGGGCCGAAGTCCAAAGTTACTAGACTGGCCCATATAAAAATAAAGTTTTTTTTTCACGGTGCACATAGACAAGTCGCTTAGTCCTGTGATCCAGTAAAGCTTGTAGCGAAATTTTAGCTAACACTTCTGATGGCGATATTTTCCTTTTTAGGATAGCAGGCTTGTTTTGCTCTAATAAGAGTATCGTATGGCGAATACATATCAAAATTAGCATATACTGTCTTCTAGTAAGTTTAGCACGGAGACTACCGAAATCCCTATAGGAAATGGCAGGGAGGAAGATAAGCGCCACCTCGTGGTAGATTGAACTAGACATGGAAGTGAATAGTATGCACTGAATTCCAAATGAACCTGAGTAAATACACAACCAAATACTCGAAGTTTGCAATCGAAACATGTAGAAGATACGCTACAAGTTTAAAACCATTGATGATTGTAGATAGATCAGCCTATGAGCTTTCAAGGGACATAAATCAGTTTTCGGGGAAACTCTTCGTTCCGAAGCAAGATGAGTGAAATAGGGTGAAAAGCGCACTGACAACCTATGTATCGACGACATTTGCAATCGAAACAGGTTGAAGACAAGTGAACATGTTGGAACTACTGGTGGTTGTAGATGGATCATCGTATGAGAGTTAAAGGGACATAAAGCACGTTTCGTGGAAACGCGTAGTTAAACAAAATGGAATTTGAAATGTTTCGCCCCATACATGCGACCACTGTACGGCAGTCTGGCGTATGTTCCATTGGTGGTATTTTTGCAGGGCAGTTAGATCATTCGTGCTGTGCATCATCATCGGACTCACCTAGTGGCAGACCGTCTGGGAAGTGATGGTTCAAGTACTCACATGGTACTAGTGTGTGCTCCAGAGTTCGCGCATATCCAAGGTACCATATCACTAAAGACTCATAAGAACATGGACTAACTGTTCGAGCACCCTGAATATACTGGTAGTAGAATCGTTTAATGCTTTGGACACTAATTAGGTTTAAATCCCACAGAACATATGTCTGGTATACTTTACTTCTAGAGTGTCTCGATGTTAATTTTACACGCACCAAGAGTGGATTGGACATGTTGGAAGTTGAACCATCTAAAGTCATTAGGAGTGAATCTGTCCTCTATTCCAACTTGGATCTCATACACATGGTCACCGTAGTAAGCCGCACACAGTTTCATCTGATATGATGGTATGAAGGACGACAGGCTAACGGGGACCCGATTTCCGGGAACTAAGGAATAGTTCAAGAATAGTTGAACCTTCCATGGTTCTGAATGATACTTGCTGGCGAGTGAGCCGCTCCTCCTGAACAAATCGTTGTAAGTGATTCTCCGTGTCAGTGTTTGCAGTGATCCGGGACACAATGCTACGGTCGTCATTGTAAGTGAGAATGCGCTTACCGAATCGATTGTTTATAGCAGCTGCAATTTTGGTTTCGTCGAGTAGGTGGGGAACCGCTTGAGTATCCTCGACAAGTATCGATTACATTTTAGAGCCCTTTTCACAACCTCAACAATCCAACGACCTGCTGTGCACTCTCGTTGGGTATTAGCCTGCCTGCCTTGTTAGCTGAGACTGATTCGTTTCCTTAAACGGTGGGATTTTCACAACGAATCCACAAGCAGTAAGATCATCGGCAACAGCTCGGAAACCTCGGCCTAGAACAAAGGCATCTCCTGGAAGGAATCGTTCTTTGAAATCAGCAGAATGCATTGTTGTTTTCAAGATGCTAGCATCGGAGAGATTTGCCTTCCAAAGTCCGAATATTTGAATGAACATAGCGTCCGGAGTAACTGCAACCATAGGCTTCAACAAATTCCGTAATTTGTGGGAGCTTTACGTACCCGCTTGGAAGCGGAAGTTACTGCTTTCTGGAAGATACTCGTATGTACCATCCAAGACTGTCACCATTGTCTGAGACCCTTGCAGCTTGTACAACGCTTCTGCGTTCTTCGTACGGTGATCTTCCAAGATGCGCCGTGTTAATTGTTATATACCAAGGTTGTCCAAGTACGTCAGGTATACACCCAAGATATTATCCCTATTCTTGTTTGATCCCGCTCTCAATTGAATTGCATTCGCTAGCTCTTTGAATTGATCTCGACCAGTGAACAGTCTCAATGAATACGAATCCATCGATTTGTACTTGAGGTTGTTCTACGGTTGTGACAACAGCGATAGCATATCTTGAACCTCATGAGCTTTGAACTCATTCCGGTTCGGATTTACGGGAATGCTGTCAAGCTGGTCTAGCTTGAATAGACTGCCATCCAAGTAGTGGACATAGCAGCGAGCTCCTGTATGGATGTAGATCATCTTGTGCCTGAGAACTTGAATACGAGCCGAATTCACAATCCCTTTCACAAAGATTACGATCATTGCTGGAGTTGCAGCTGATTTTCACACAGCTAATTCTCAGATAGGTAAGCTATCTAATGACGAAAAAGTGACTCGGCAGTGGATAGCCGAGTGGTATTCGGCGGAACTTCTTTTACACAACATGTACTGCAGCCTTTATGAAAGTGTGAAGTCAAAAATAGCACTAGGTTGGAAGACGCATAAACAACACACACATGAGTTATATAAATTTCTAGCACGTTAAATTTTCGAGTATTGACTATTCTTCTTATCTGTATTAAAACGTGTCAATTCATGAACAAAGATCTTAAACAGGCGTTGTTTACAAGAACGAGAACAAAATATTACTTCTGCACACAGTAACATCACTTTGCGGAATCTCTTTCTTCAATGAGGTTAACTAGAACTAGTGCAATGTTAATATTTCTAGTTTTTCATTTTCATAACTCTGTAGTCTGTACAAGATAAAGCTGTGTTTTTTTAGCCTTTTCCATCGCCAGTCTATTTTTTTTCGGTCAGATTTCTAATACGGACCACTGTGCGTCGGGAAGGCGGGGTCCTAAAATAAGTACTGAAGTTTTTCCTACCGGCACAAAAAGTGGATGCAAGAAACAAACTCACTGGTATAAAATCAGTGAGAGAAGCAATTTCAGAACGTAAGAAGAAGTGGGTTCAATCATACGAAACCGAAAAGGTGTGTACTAAATTGTCTGTCTACTTCAAGTTTAAAAGTTAAGACACGTTTTTGCACAACATACCACATTTCAAATGTTGTTCCTCAGTCATACTTAGTGATGTGGGTCGACTAAATACCGAGTGAGCGGGTAAATAAAAAAATGGTATTTTCCCACCCAACAAACTGGGTGGTTATCGTAATCTTCATGATTCTATCGCTAAGTATATTTGCATCCACTTTAAATGTTACATAAAGGATAAACAACACTTTTACCCATCACTTTCTCTAAGACTGCATGCAGGGTGTCCACAAGCAGGATAAATCAGGAATTTCAAGATTCGTCAGGAAAATGATTAAATATGAGGTCAAAAGTCATGAGAAAGTACAAAATCTACAGCTGCGTCAGGAAATTTTTCCCTCAGGGGCTCATATCTTGTGAGTACGTGAATTGGCGGGCACGGGAATACCTGAGCTAAGTCTGGCATTGCTTCCATTTTCCTACGTCGTGATGGGTGGGAACTGCATACCTTCCTCCGTGACATTTTCTTCCTGTTCTAAGATTCACCTGCACGGGCAGATTTCACTGCAATTACTGATTGTATCATATTTCCATTGCAGCATTGTAGTGTAAGGTGGTTGGAAAATGTTGTTTGTGTTGAAAATGTTCTCGAAATATTTTGTAGCATTAAGCCCCTCGTACACGATTCAATAAACATAGAATCAAATTCTTGAACAAGCAGTTGATGAGTGCGTACACGATCCAACTGGAATAATCAAAGGGTTGTATCCAAGTAGTGTTGAAAGTTCTTGGATGGTTCTCGTACACGATTCGAGAAGTTAAGCGGAAGTGTGAAGGAGCCAAAAGCACATCAGTCGATTTGCTCTTTCTGCGTTGAAAGCGGGAACATGGAGTGAATGTTAAACATGATATGTGTCGTTTTTAATAAAATATTAACCTGATTAACGGCTGCTATTCCGTAGTTGGTGATGCCTCGAACATCGACTTTTTATTGCTCTATTCAAAACTCTTCAATTCTTATAAGTTTTTATTTATTTCCGGTTACACGCACTTCTATAAACATCTAACGACAACTAACAATCCAAAGTGAAAATGCATATTTTATTATTATTTCGTTACATACGCACTCCAGTTGATCAAGATAGCGCCATGTGGAGGCATACTAATTGTGACACTTCGTGTCGGAATAGATTTATTTGCGTTCATTACTACATGCAGATTCTAGGGATGCGGCGGAATATTAATAGCATTGCTTCGTATTATGAATGACATTATTTGCTACAAAAATCATGACCACAATGTTGAATAAGCAAAGGCGGGTTAAAGAAGGTTAGATTTTTTATTATATGCGATGCATGGTTTAATGTGCTCGCTCACCAACATGGAAGCAGCCAAGTAGTTCCAAGTACTTTTCGCTATTCATGCACGGTATAATGTGCTCGCTCACCAACGTGGAAGCAGTCAAGTAGTTCCAAGTACTTTTCGCTATTTCATGCACGGTTTAATGCTCGCTCACCAATGTGGAAGCAGCCAAGTAGTTCCAAGTACTTTTCGCTATTTCATGCACGGTTTAATGTGCTCGCTCACCAACGTAGAAGCAACCAAGTAGTTCCAAGTACTTTTTGCTATTTCACTCTAATTTAATACTTCCATGACTCGAAACTTTGTTATATTTTAAGTTACAACACTTTCACATACGTGCGAAAAGATTACACTGTTTTGTGCCGTATAGTAAAGTGTACCCAGATACTTCTATGTTTAGCAGCTTTGAACTTCCTACATACAGTAAATAAAAACTCGACCTTTCCACATAAATTATGAGCAACTCAGTGGCACTTTAAATATTAATATCCTACTGCTTCTAAATACAATACAAACTTGATTAGGAATTATAGTAAACCCTCTGTATCAATTTCTATTGCAATAGTGATGTACAAAAACTACAGAAGAAACATCAGGTACACTTTACCTCAGCAAGATGCGATGGAATTTCTTGTAGCGATACTTTATTTTATTTTGATTTTCTGATATCTTTATTTCGCATCATAAAAACAAGGGCTTAAAAATTCCCTGCTCCATGTTCACATTTTAATTATTAGCATTCCGGAAGCACAGTTGTCACGTGTTCAAGTCACCAGCGATGTGATTGGTAGATCACTGCGTTGAATTCAATAAAAATAGGACAGGTTCTAAATAGGACGAATTGGATGAGAAGACTTGAATTCAAGAGATTTCCTGTGTGGAGTCTCTGACTCGTGACGTCATTTTCATTCAATTGCTTGTTCAACGCTCTTGTTCAAGCTTTATTGAATCGTGTACGAGGGACTTTAAGAATTCATGAACAAGTAAAAAATATTAGTCAAAACCTTACAAAGTTGTTGCAGAGCAGGTTAGTGATAAATTTTTCAAATGTAAGTTGTCTTTTTTAAAGACTATTTGTTCTGAATGTCAGCCTTTTTTGACACATTTTCAATCTCCAAGACCCTTGGCTCCGTATTTATTCTCTAAATTGCATAATCTCATGAGATCACTTATGAGTCTGCTTATACAGCCAATTAAGTTGCAGTAAGCTCTCACACTTTAATACACTCCTGAAAACTTGATTCCTCTAGGTAAAATTGATGTCAGCTTCCAGACCCAGAAGTTCCTAAGGGAAGTACACTCAACTGAACTTGAATTGTTGCAATTCCGAAAGGAATGCCAGATATTTTTTAGAACGACGGTTGAGAAGTTAAACGAAAGAAGACCCTTAAAATATAAGGTAATTAGAGGTTGGTCGCACAAGGTTTCTCCTCCACGGTTTGTGAAGGAGGAATTACTTTCAAATGCCTCCTTCACGGTTTGTTCGAAGTTAATAAAGGACCAGAGGACCTCGCAGAAAATGCAAAAAGAGAGTACTCACTACTGTGTGAAGATGCCAGAACATCCTTTTCATAAAGCTTTGAAACATATCTTCAAGACAAGCAAGGAATTGCTAGGTTCGATGATTTATATGCTTCGCTTCTTTCAAACAACCAAAAATACTCATCACTGTGGAAAGTAGTAAAGTTGAGTTTGATATTTTCCCACGGAAATGCTACAGTTGAGGGTGGTTTCTCAATCAACAAGGCTGCTCTTATTTAAAACCAATGTGAACATCGTACAATGACAGCACTGAGGAGAGTGCATGGTGCTGTTATCAGTTGCAAAGGAACCCATAGTATTGTCATCATACAGAAAATGCTCACATATGCAAGATCTGCTCGGAGTCGATATGAAGATTATCTGGAAACACAGCATAATGCTAAGAAAATAGAAGAGAATAATTCTGCGAAAAAAAGGAAGGTCATAAATGAAATAAAGGAACTGGAAGATGAGCAAAAGAAGTTGAGAGAAACATCTGAAATGGAGCAAGACGAACTTTCTCAGAAAATGAAACTTTTGCGGAAGTTGCAAAATTAACCTCTGTGGACATTGTGGAAACTTACTTTTTCGTTCTGGTGATATTGTTTAATTATTGTAATCGTCTAATATCCATTGCTTATATTCTTAGAATTTATTCATATAAGTATGTTGTAGTTATTAGCATTTTCTTAGTTTGCCCTTGCCCTGTAACATGTTCATGATGGAAAAATGTAAATTTGGATTAGTTATTTTAATCAGTATCTTTGCAAAATATTTTAGTAAAAACTTTGTTCCTGTAATTTTATTGTATTTTAAATTGTAAAGAAGTAATAAAATCATACAACTTGCTACTCAGGTGAGCGTTGGGCAGCTATAGGGCTGGTGGAAGCTGCATGTAAAAGAAAACAAAATATTTTGCACACGTATGAAATTGGATAGTCTGAGCGTCAGGAATTATTTTAAAATCTGGTCAGGAAGTTTAAGTTCACAAATTTTGTGGGTACCCTGGACTGACTTCTCAGTGCCTTCGTCAGCTTCGATCTTCTGTGGTATGTAATGGCTTTCTTCTTCTTTTCGCGTTTCTCGCGAAAGGTATTTCAATTTCGTAGTTCCCCAAATGTAGCTTACTTACCTTTTGATGCTTGTTTTCCTGCAAAATCGGTCGCCTTTTGAATGATTTTGTCGAACTCGTGTTCGTTTTAGAACAGCTTCTGGACTTACTTCGGAAGTTTCTTCAGCTCCGTCACAGTGCCACTGCAGTAAGGAGGTCGATTCCCCTCGCCTGGAAATACAGGATTACATACTTTGAAATGTAAAACATCTTCAGTGACAGGAAAGCTGTCGCTATCGTTTCGAATGAACAGCATGATTTCTGGAGGCTACGGGCCTCTGTAGCATTCTCCGCATTAGTGTTGAGCTCGTAGCTGATGCATTGCAGGACTTCTAGGAGATTTAGGGTCAGTTCTACAATCGACTGCTAAACTTCTAGTCACCGCTAAGTTTAGAATAAGTCTGATTTTGGCCAATGAGAGTACGCAAGATGTGAGTTGGCCTCAACTTAGCGCTGACTAGACAATTTAGCGGTCGATTGTAGAACTGACCCTTTAGTCCGAGAGCATCAAGGTTGCTAACCCGAGTTTCGCAGATCTCTTTAAGACGATGAAGTATTTCCCTTTCTCTTTTCTTCAGTAGCTTTTTGACGCCCAACTTCTCATTTGTGGATTGAAATGAAAAAACTGCTGCGCAACAACAGAAAACGCAGTTACCTTTTCTGTGGTAACATTGAGATTGTGATCGTACATGTAGAAAGCTTCGGAAACTTCTTTTTCGGTGTACTCTATAAAACATTGAAATTACCTCTCAATTCGGTGCCTCCGTCGATCCCACAAGAAAAATTCAAAGACGGTAAGGTCAGGGGATCATGGAGGCCGTGGCATGTTCGTATTCGGAAATTACTTGGTGGCCAAGCACCTGTCGTAGAGCTCCATATAGATATGTACAGATTCTTGTATCGTCTCTCCAATTGTCAGGATGATATTATTTACGTATTTATTCGTGAAGAAATATAAATAATTTCCTCTTCCTAGCTTTCCATCTTCTGGTTCTGCAGCACAGATCTCAGCGTGTTCTCAAATAAAGAAGTAAATAAAGTTCTGGGTCGAATTTGGAAACAAGTTTAACAAGAGCAGGAAAATTCCCTACCTCTCTTCGTAATAAGATCATTCAGCTTCTCTCAAACTGAGTTGCAGATTCGTTTCAATGACCTTGAAAAGCCATGTGCTGAGTCGCCAGGCAAATTATTATCTAAGATAGGATATCTTACCTCCGTTTCAGATTATCCTCTTTCTTCCGGTTTTACCAGGTGTGTACATATGAAACCAGAATTTGTGCATAGATGGCGTTATCTGTCACTGTGCTTACCGTAAAACTGCGTCCATGGCGCCACTTGCTTGTTTTGACTGCTGATAACGATTTGCAACTCACAACCAGACAAGTTTCATGTCATAGTGTAGTGTTTAACAGCGTTGAACATGGTGCAATTTGTACCTACAAACTACGATGTGCGGACAGCATTGATTTTTTTTTACCATTTGAAGAAAACTGCTGTAGAATAGCATCGCATGCTTGTCGAAGCTTACGGTGATCATGCTCTTGTAAGTCACAGTGCTATGCGTGGTTTACAAAATTTAAAAGTGGTGATTTTGACGTGAGAAACAAAGAACGTGGAAGACCACCGAAAAAGTTTGCAGACAGCGAATTGCAAGCTTTGGATGAGGATGACGCTCAAACGCAACAACAACTCGCGGATCAATTACATGTGACACGAAAAGCAGTTTCCATGGTTTTAAAAGCCATGGGCAAGATTCAGAAGGTGGGAAAATGGGTTCCACATACATTGACTGAAAGACAGCAGGAAAACCGAAAAACCACTTGCGAAATTCTGCTCGCCAGGTACAAAAGGAAATCATTTCTCCATCGAATTGTGACTGGTGACGAAAAGTGGATCAATTTCGAGAATCCTAAGCATAAAAGATCATGGGTAACTCCAGGAGAACCGGCGACATCGACTGCAAGACCAAATCGCTATATATTCCTTGATCATAATACTCTAAATTTAATATTTCGAATAATTATCAATTATCTAATGAGCAATAGAACAATATATGTCTTCAGTTATTTAAATAGCATGTATAATATTCACAGTAGCGTAAAATAAGTTGCTTAACCACGACTCGTGTTTCTATAACACCCAGTTCTTTAAAACACATTTAAGGTGACTTTCTTATATTGTTCCTTCATACAAAAGAGCGTCAAAAGTATTCAGAAAGCATTAACGTAAATATGAAAATAATTTTTTTGAACTATAAAGTAATAATTTACCAAAAAGTTATTGGTAGCTTTCATATAATACCCCTACTTTACCCTGAAACCGTTCAAAGTTCGAACAGGTTTATCATATTTATAAGAAGGTAGGCCTATTTACTTTCATAAAACACGCCTATTCTTGGTTTTTCGTAAAATATAGATTAGAAAAGTTCACGAATAGCAATGTTATCAAGATGGAGCAACAGGCGTAAGTTTTCAGCTGCATTAGATTGTCCCATCGCAACTCAATATCTGGCTGCAAGCTGGAATCGATTGAATACGCATCTGTGGAACACAGTTTTGTTCTGGGAGTCCCAATACAGATTATATTATTCTGAATGTGAATTTGTACTAAAAACTTACATTTTAGCTATTTATTAATGATCAAATAATGTTAGCTGCCCCGAAATGGCAAACAAAAAAGGTTTTTTTTAGTAGCTCGCAAATTTAAAAAAAAAACTAACCTTTTTTCCCGGCGTTCAATTTTTCCGCTTTTTCATTTTACTAGTATGGAGCATGTTAGTAACTTTTGACTTGGGCCTGTCCCGATTAAATGAGTGCAATGCTTGTTAAAATTGACTCGCACCCGCGATCTTGAAGGCTGTGGTCTAATGCCTCAGACCACACGACTACCGCGTTCGACTATAAGGAGAGAAGAATTTAACCATTAAAATCAAATGATTGAAATCTGCAATCAAGCTCAATTAAGAAATGTCCGAATATGCAATGTTTTTTTGCATAAAACTTTCAATACGGCCAACATGGGATATTCTCCATTGTTTGTAACTACGTCAATGATGAGTATGTAAGATTTTAAAAAATAAGTTTGTTCACGTGACTCGGTAACAACCTGGCAGATCTTCCCCTACATGGTGTTGGAAGGAGAGTTGTGAAAAAAGAAGGTCGGTCCTTAACGAAAACAATTTATCAGATCTGATAGATTTTGGTGTTAATTATGGTTTCTTATTTTGATAAGAATATGATGGTTATAGCAGTTTGCTGGGAAATTTTAAAACTGTTCAAGACTGCTGCAATGGAAGTGTATTGTGCAACTCAATGTGGAAGTATTTAAAACAATTCATATTCGACTGATATTAAACTATTTAGGACCAATTGGAACACCTATTTTTATATATTCGCTTACGAACAGGTATTTTTATGGCATTATGAAGAGTGTAAATATATCCCCTAGGCGTAGAGCATAAAGAAATTACTACGTATGAGAAAACAGATATAAAAGTGTAACTCTTGATTTTAAAGAATTAACCTAATTTGTGTTCGAAGAAATTGTCAAATTTCTTTATTGAACAATGTCACAAGTTTAGATTGAAGGCATGTAATGTATTCTATGCATTTCTAATTTCTTCCCTGTTTTTATTCGATTGGATTAGTGTTTCCCTACGATTAACAGTTGTACAGATTCTTACAAAAGGAACACCTTCACTTAGTAGAAGCTGTGAATAATGCCAAAGATGCTGTTATAAAATTTAAAAGAACCAAAGAAAACTGTCAGAAGAAACACAAAACAAGTAAATCAAAGTACGGCAGAATCTATAAAATATCTACAGAAGTCCAGAAAACGTCATCCACAGTATAAGCAAACCCTTTCAGGCATGTCTCCAGATCTATTTCTTATGGTGTTCAAGAATTTGGGGAGGGTTCAAGGAGGGTCTGGATATGAAATTAAATAATAAATACATAATTACGCCTAAAATTATGCTAAGTTTACAAAGATGTTGGAGTTTCAAAGAGGTCAACATCCTCTGAACTCTCCGCCTGAGTACGTCACTGAGCTGTATGAAATAATATGGGTCTAGAATATCCAGTAGCTACAAAACTCAACTAAAAAATGATAGAACGATAACAAAACTGTTAACTGAGGCTCGATTAATCTTTTTTTAAAATGAAGACACTGAACACGAGAAAATAGACTCCCAAAATTAGAAGATTTTTAATTTTTCTTTGTATATAAAATATTCTACACTAACTGAAACTTTTCAAAGCGAAATTAACAAAAGTAAAGTGTTCTATTCAAACTACAATGGAAGTATATAAGATTTCCATTTTTTTTAAAATACTTTCAATTTTGTACGACCCGCACCCACATCTACGCCAGAGATGATATTTTATACTCTGAAGCGAATAAATATATCTTTGAAAAAATGAAACTTTCAACGAACTGGCAGTTCTAGAAGCGAAATCTGTCATGAAAGTGAGCGAGAAAATAAATACTGGTCGAGAAACTCTTCGCTTTTGACAAAATACAACTTAAAATATGGCTAAATTTATATTAGAATTATGACTGAACTAAGCAAACTACAATGATACGCATGATCGTGCTGGTCTAAATAAAGAAAGAAGCCCCGAAAGATATATATTTTAGGTTGTTGTGTAGGGTTGCATAACTACAAAGGATGCGATTTTTAAAAATATCCCCTCCCTTGAGAAATTCCTATCTACGCTACTGTTCTCACCTTCCATGCCGGTAGTGTATGGGAGGGCAGCGGCCGGTGTCTTAGTTAGGTACCATCATCAGTTTCGTATGGTGAAACTGGAAAACGTCAATCAGGACTGTCGACAGTAACAGTCGAACGCACAGTCCCTACCCATTGCGGAACCGAAAAGACCCTTTAGTTTTTCTTATATACAAATATCTAGTGTAAATTACGCCTTTGTGCATATAGAGTGCTTCAACACAAAGTACTGTTGCCCATTGTTAAGCGTATAGACGACTGCCACGCCGTAGCATTTGATTTAAAATGATTATTGGTGTGTAGAAAGGAAAAATATGAATAAATAATATTCCTAATATAAGCACTAATGTTATTTGCTTGATAGAATTAGTATTAACGTCCTAAACGAGCTGCTGAACTTCCAAGAATTTGGTGTAGTGGGCTCCGACCCACTCCGTTCAATAGACTCCGGCGGGAATTGAACCCGTGACCACATACACAGAAGAACTAACGTTTGTTTTACTATTTTTAATGTGAATGAACCTAACTTTAAATTACCTGAAGTTTACGAGAGGTCGCCCTGGTCAAAATTGATGATGGTGTTGATCGCCCCTCCTACGTGGTTCTCAGTGTTCTTTTGCTACACTTTTTTTTCGTCTCGTTTTAAAAAGCTATTTCTAATTTTTCCTT
Source organism: Lepisma saccharinum (assembly GCA_022664845.1). Classification (NCBI taxonomy): domain Eukaryota; kingdom Metazoa; phylum Arthropoda; class Insecta; order Zygentoma; family Lepismatidae; genus Lepisma; species Lepisma saccharinum. The sequence goes on from JAGDQP010011686.1 coordinate 36,992, forward strand.
TTAAAGTGTGCCGCTAGGCCCGGTCCTATTGGTAAATTCGGCACTGCATACAGGAGGAGCAATAGAAACATTTCTTAACTTTGTTGTAACTAATCCATTTCCTTTCATTCGTACTAGTGAACCTATGGATGCTTCATAGCTCTTTATTGACCCGACCAAGCTTGGGAGAGGAGTATAGATCCAGAATCCAGAAAGCACGATTAAAAGTGATTTCTTTCATAAAGACTGGCACAACGGCCAGAAACCTGATCCATAAGAATAAGCATGTCTGTAAAATGCGTGCGTGAAAGAATGAGGGGAAAATACACATTAATGTACACAAGGTGAATGCGCTATGAGTTAGAGAGTACGTTTTTCATGGCCGCCATCTTGACTCTTGCGTGGATGGGAAGGGGCCATGTAATATATCAATCTGAACTAGAATCTTACCAAAAATACATTGATAGTCAGTTTTGTCATAAATTTGTTTTTGAGAGAGATAAGGATAAGATAAAATGAATTGTATGGGCGGTAACAGCACTATGGCTTACGCCCGTCCCGAGAGAGATAAGGAAGTGATATTAGTATACGTAGTTTGTTTGGAAAGTTCTAGACATACGGTCCCCTTTTCTTTTTGAATCTGTGGCAGAAAAGAAAACCACGTGCACAAGTAGTAAGTATTGGGGACCATCTACCCAGTACTCATTAGTATAATGTAAAACAAGCGATTATAAAAGCGGTGAGTGTGTGGATGCGCTAATCAAGTAGACCGGGGTCGATCCCCGTCAAGGCAACTTTTTTAACTTTCTTTCCTTTTGTCCTACGTCGTCCAACAATAAATATTTAGTATTTATCATTATTGTCCTCGCGGCCTAAAGCAGAAAAATGATTAATTGAAAGAATAAAATGAAATAGTATTTTACAAATATTCCTAGGTATCCGCGATAGCGGACTAATGGGCCGGGCCAGCACGCCACTGGTTCACTGTATTGGCTTGGTGCAAGAAGCACATGCCTAGCAGTTGGTTTTGGGGGGTGTCCAAGGTTCGTTCTGAGTATGAAATTAATATTAAATATAACTATATAATTACGACTAGAATTATACTAAAATTTCATAAGACTGAATTTTGGGAAAGGACCGGACTCCCAGATCCACTCCCTAAATATCTTCCTGCTTGGTGAAAAAATTCTGTCAGTCCAGAAAGGATGTATAATATCTCCTGTGAACAAATTGTTACTGTTGTTATTCTGTGTGCACTGCATAACCAGTGCTGTAGTCCCAAAATTTTCACAGGGTATACCCTACGCTAAGTTCATGAATCTTAAAGCGTAGACAATGCTTCCATTAACTTTGGATTCATGTTTCCATTATATTTATAGGGATGAAATACAACGTAATTTAATCTCAGCAAAACGAAAACGCAAAATGCTTTGATTATATTCCAGTGAAGCAATGACAATGATGATAATATGCATAATTTGTTGCATTGAGGAAAGGAGAAACAAGAAGATCGTTTAGCCTTTTGCAAAACTAGCAAACATCTACATGATCATTCAACGATCGGTTACAATTCTATATAAGGCTTACTTACTCAGTCCGTTGCAAATCTATATAGTATGATAGGATTTACTTCATACATCGAAAAGTCAAACTACTACCTTGCTTTTAAAACATGTGAGATCTCAATATTACTCAAGATCTACACAGAGATCAACGAGCTCAAATTAACGTTCATTTTGTACGCATTTTTACAAGATCATTATCGTAGTCTAAAGACAGCTTACGCGCATCATAGTTACACCCTCTTCACCTTATCAATATTTTATTTATGTGGAACCAAAAGTATTAAATGGTAATAATATCACCGGGGTAATTGCCAAATTAAATAAATAAATTAAACGAAAGTAGATGGTATACGCATCATACCAGAAGATTTTATATGTTCCATTGGAATTATATTTTGTTAGTAATGAAAAGACCGAAATTGCTTATTGATTTTTTAGCAGGCAATTGTGTCTTTTATATATAATGGTGGCTTGTAGAGGGAAATTCATACCTAGCCCTATTCCCGAATTGAGAGATATATAAATAATGTTTGCTTTGTTCAAATTAAACAATCTTTAGCGTCACCCATAAATTTTATTAAAGTATCAAGAATGTTATCTGGCCGAATTAAAATAAGATAAATCGGAAGTCGGCGAGACCATAGAAGGCTTGCACCGGGTAACTAATCGGTGTCATAATAACTAATCTATCTCCAGTAAATAAGTAACCTCTATCGCCCTAGACGCTTCTTTTCTTCATTTTCTTTGATTTGTAATAAATTGTATCCATTATTGCCTATCAGAAATCGGTGTCTTGACCATCACTTAAACATAAAATTAAGTTTCCCCATCCTATAAACAAAATTCTTTTAGCAGTTCCATAGATGACCTGGATGGATTCTTACTTAATCTCCTCAGAACCGCAGCAATCCGCAAGTGATAAGTTGGCCAGTGATTCGCTTTGAATCTGGCGCCCGATATGTTAATGTTGTGTAATTATTTTCCTTGTGAATTTTCTTAATATTGCCTTATGATAATTATATTGTGTCCGGATGACTGGGAGTTATGCTTTTAGTACGTCTTAAATGTCGAGCGGGTTATCTAAGCTTCCATCCCGTGGCCGATATCTCCTATCCCAGTTAGACCGAAGTTTTGAAACACTGAGGTATTGGTTTCGTAGTCATTTAATCTTCTAGATATTAGAAACTATAACAATTTTACAAAATGGCTATATAAGTTAACTATGAACCCAGAAAACCTGTGTTCCAATGGTAACCATGACGGAAATAGTCCTTCAGGAGCTGCGAATGGAAGTCCGGCATACTTCCCAGATCTTGTGTTTTCGGACTGTCATCTGTTCCTTGAAACATATTGCGTTTCAGATCCTTCTCCGAAGACGCGTTTCTGAATGCTTGTCTTGATTTCTTCACCTAGATATTGGTGGATTTTTACGATAAATTGATCATGGAGCTCCCTGTGCGATGAGAGACAGCCGTACAGAATGGTGGAGACTATATCTGAAATTAATGGCTTACTTGATTCATGGTTAGTACTTAAATGGAATGCGAAGAACATCGACAGAATTTCTGCATAAACCCAATATATATGTAAATACAGGAGAAACTCCACTATACTAACCCGCTCCCAACCTAACGACTAACAACGTTAGCATCCATTACAAATATTTATGTATTGTTTGTAATACTGGAAATCCTAGAAATTATACTTTAAATATGCGTTGGTACTTGAGAGTAAAGACAATCATTTTCCCCCTGTAGAAAACAAGGAAGAAGACAAGCAAAAGAGAAAACCGTCCCAAAATCGTTTTAGACCTAAGGAGATTTCCAGTTTCCACATAAAAGCACAAAGAAAGAAAGAAATAGGAAGAGGAGAAGAAATTGTTGTCATGGTAACGTAGCAAAGGACCTTTGGTCTCCTTCGTGGAGAAAATCAGAAATTACAGGTCTTGCGTTCCTTGACTTACTTTTTTGTTTTCCTTGGCCCTCGACCGCCTAAAAGAAGACGACCAAGATAAAAGAAGACAGTCTCAGTATGTTCCCAAAATACCTCCGCTATTTGCCAATGAATCAAGAGGATTTATGTTTCACATAATAATTTACCATTCATATAGCAAGACAATTACACTACGAGATTGAAGCGATTCATGAAACACTTTTCTGTTCATAATTACAAGGAAAAACAATCAATGCGTAGCTTCAAGTAACATTTTTTGCTTAACTGAAAGACTGAAGAACTAAACCCATTAATGAAGAATCATGGATAATCAATTCCACGTAGCAATGTTGACCTAATTCAAAAGTGAATCAAGCTTACTTTGGCAAGTAGGAAAATTTAATGGAAGCTTAACAAATCAAGTCAAAACGTTTCAACAAAGTTTATAATCATGCAGTCTTGTTTACAAAAATCAAGGTTGAAATAACCTTGACACGGCAAGAAGGAAAACTTCATGTACTTTTCAAAAAAAATAAAAAATAAAAAGTTGCCCTGTGTAGGAATCGATCCAAGGTTCACTGGCACACCAATTCGATGTTTTAGTCACCAGACCATGGATTTACACGCCTTAGCTAGCTTTGTATGTACTTAGTTTATCATATCGCAAGATATGTCTGTAGTAAATGGGTGGGAGATGGCGAAGATTAGCTTATGGAGAAAAAGTCCTGGCACAAAATGTTACTTCAGCGAACTAATACCACAGCAGAAGTGCAACAAATCAAAATTCAAACAAATTTAAAGCTTAACAAGGCTCCTCGTATAATTGCTTGTTCCAAAAAGCTTGAACTATGTTTGTTATGAAAACCAAACCACTTACGTTGTTTCAACAAGTTCGTTTCAACTTTGTTTGTCTGCTTGCTTATTAAGTTCAAAGCAAGTTACTGAAAACCTGGTTGCAAGATGGCATGCTATCTCAGATAAAAAACTTGGGGATAAGAGTGTGAGAATTAAAAAAAAACGTTCCAATTGATACATGTGATATGTCTAAAAATATGTAAATTTGAAGTTAGATGAATTCAAGGTTAACATGAAATCAGGACAAATGATATATCGGTAATATCGGACAAATAATTAGAAAATTCGAAGTAATATCCTAGAAACTAGTCTGAGCAAAGTTTCTCATTGAAGGGGTGCTGCACAGAACGGATTTCTCACAGAGAAAAAAGTTCTAAATGGCACTCTTTTAAATGTGACTAGCTCAAATACATTCCTTGGATTTAATTTGTCATTTGCAACCTCTTACGTGATTAGTCTGCCTATATTTGTGTTGATACCGTTCATTTTCGAACATTTAACTACGGAGCTTTAACTCATTGTACACATCGCATTAAAAAAAAAAAAAAAAAAAAAAGCGACAGCGAATGCCGTGCAGCTAGGTCATCCAAATGGCACTTTCTTATCCCATAATCGTGTCTGGTAAACAGACCTCTTTCTCCTTCCTTCGTCTCTCCCATTCGTAAAATCCGCAAACGTAATGAGCACATTTATTTTCAAAATGTGCATGTATTAGTATCGATAAAATGAAAGAATAAAAGCGAAACGAAACCTTATACGTAAGTTAAAGGAGGGAGAAATTTAAACACACACAATGGAAAATTGAAACCGATGGATTTCTGTTAGACAGAGCCAGAGAAAAGAGAGAGAGAAGGGGAGAGGAGAAGAAGAAGAGGGCGTACGGTTAAAAATATGAAATGTAGACGTAGTAAAAAGAACCTAACATTATAAAGTTCAGTTCCCAGTAAACCAACAGCAAAATAGAAGTGACTTTTGGATTTTATATATTCTTTCAGGGCTATTCGAATATATAGAGTGTATTTGAAAAATTCATTAAGACGCTTTCAAACTGAAGACCAAACTTTGTGGTCACATTAAATACTCATGATTTCCAGTGAAACTGCAGAGTTTTGAGGCACATCTAGGATAATGTCAAAAGTGAAACACATATGCTTTGTTTGCGCGTAGTTCAGTTGCAAATTCGGTGGGACTTATTGAACGTACTGGTTTGGAATATATTGTAATCAGGTATTCTGCCAGGATGTTCAGACTGGGGGGTGTAAAATAAAAATTTGGAGGGTGTAAGTAGAGTTTTGCACGGTTTTTATCAAGTTTTGACGGCAAAAAAGTTAAAATTGTGGGGTAGTCTCGACGATTTGAGGTTGAAACCCCCCATAGAGGCCGGGGTCTGGCGGAATCACAGATTGTAACAAACCCAGTAGATATCGTCCGTAGGCCGTACCTTGCAGTCCAGACTACTAATGAAAATTGAACACACAAAGAAAATGAATGAACGATAATTTTTCTGCTTAATTTCTATCAGAAACAGCCAACATTATATATCCAAACTGTATCAAAATGAAAAGTTACAAATGTTCAAAAGCAAAATTACCATGTTCCTTATAGGCATAGTAGACCTTACATGTTCCACATTTCAAACGTGAAAAAAAGAAACACATTTAATAATATATTCATAAATTATAGGATGGAATCGAATTTTCTGCCAAACTAATGTAAAAGACTCTTGAAATAGCCAGAAAGGTTGCCATTTTCTACTCATATCTTAAAATTTATCTGTTCTGCACATTCCACTCTAGATTCCACCTATTGCGAATATAACGTTCTGATGATTACGACACTAATGAACTAGTGCTTATAATAATTCGCACAGATGGAATGAACACGGCAGAGCTGAAACGGGTCACCGGCTATCGGGGAATCCAGCGCAAGTTTTGGACTGTGTCATCGGGTTTAAGATTCGAACCCATTCTGACCGGGTGATTCGATTTAGACCTGATAACACGGAGGATGAAGGAGAGATTTTTATTATTTCATTGGGTTTGAACAGTGTTTTTTTTTAGGAGTTACTAGGAACGGAGATGTTACCCTGAGAACACGAAAAATACAACGCCGCAAGTCCCAGTTAAATAGATTTTCCAGATCGGGTCAATCGGGTTACCGGGTCACTTATGTTTGGGTCAGGCCCTGTCCTATCGAAAGTGGCCAGGAAATGGCTGTGAAACACGCACAAAAAGAGAAAGAGAATGTGTGTAAAGTAAAAGAAAGATAACCGCAGCGAAGACACGATAACAATACATCAAGGAAGAGAGAAAGATAAATGAAAAACATGAAAAAATTCATTATTATTATGCTAAAAAAACACAATGTCTACTCGGATTCTCAATAGTGGTGCTTCGTAAGTTCTCCAACCCAGAGATGAATTTCTGTTTGCATACTTCAGTTTATGTGAAAAAGATATTGGCTGGTGGGGAATCGAACCGAGGTGTCCAATTGGAAATCTAGCACGATAGCGATACTTCATAGGTGCCTCTACCCAAAACGTGCTTAACAAATCGTATATTGTTTCTTTCTAAGCATAATAACTTGAAAAGTGGATACTTCAGATCAATGACGTGTTCTTAACTGTGCTGGCAACACTCAGAGGCTTTATTTGGACTTTTCCAACCAACGTTCGTAAAGCGTCTTATTCTCTATAGTAAGTCAGGTGTTTGATTCCACAGTCTTATGGATTCTCTGTTTTGTATGAGAAGTTATGATTAGTTTCTTCACGATCGCGTTGTAAAAGAACTTTGGCTTGAACAGGGTTTCAACCAATGTTGGCTGGTTTTAGAACTGAAAAGTCCAGCACGTTTCTCTTACTCCATCTTGTCAACTAAACACAGAAGCCATGAATTAGTATGTTCAGAGCTAATCTTTAGAAATCGACAACTTCGTCCTGTAAGTTGTTTAAACCAAAATGCACGCTAAAATTTCTTTCTTCAACTACTTATAGACAAATTAGTGCCCACTAATATCCGAAATAACACAATCCAGGAAAAATGAAAGCTACAATAACAGCTTATGCAGTCTTTTTGCACCGAGGAAGTTCAAAGGCACGCTTATAGGAATAAGTATTATAATTATTATTGCAGTGAAACGTTCGATAACTGACAGTTTTATATTCCCTGTAGGACAACATTGAATATTATGGAAGTAAACTCTGTCAATAGTGTACTATATGAAAAAGATCACTGACAGCTTGATGATGTTTTCTTTTAGAGTAAAAACCTCTCTATAGCGGACGTCTGTAAAGCTTTCTGCATAAAATAGTTTTTTAGATGTCAGTAACTTTCCTATCAGGAACTAAAATGAAGAGGACTTTATTTCCAACCCCTTCCAATATAATTACAGAACATCATCAGTAACAATATTGTTACAAAGTGCCTAAATGAACTCTTGAGCACCTAAGGATTGCACTAGTTTCTTTTAAAGTGGGCTCCGAACAACTCTGTTCAATAAACCCCACGAACTTGAACCTATGATTGGACTTTTCTTAACTGTCCAGTATTTGTTTATTGAAGTCCAATATCTATAGTATGGTGGCCCCGAATATGTAGTTAGAATCTCAAATAACAAATATTACTGTAGCGTTATACAGGAAATGTAAAGTGCACGTCAATTGATGCTTTACTTTTTGACTTCCAGCAAAATATTCTACCATAACTGCTAAGTTGTCACATCAACGAACAATAATAATATCACTATGTTTCTATCCTTGTCACACCACGCACATATATTTTACACAGCGCAAAATTCGCGAATCATTCATTGGTTATGAGGCTGGTGTCCCATTTTCTCTTCCGTTTCCAGAATAAAGGACAGTGCGTGCATACATGAAATTGATTTTAAATTGAATTTTTGAATTTAGTTTTAAGGAAATTTTGGCAACTTTGGCTCAGCCCAGATAAATGATAACGGGATTAATTGGTGGAATGAAGAAAGTGGGAGGTAACGGGAGAACCCCGATCAAACACACGCACGGGCATGGGCGGATTTATGGGGTGATTGCCCGAAAATCATTTTTGAGTGACTTTAAATGTTTCATTCTAAACAATAGCTTTGAAATTTATCAATAATATAAATTGTATTGCCCCCCCCCCCAGGTTCTCTCTACTAAATCTGCCCATGGTAAGAGCAGGGATCGATCCAACGTATACATAAAAGTCAGGAGCTATACTATACATATTTTTGTCGCATAAGCTTTTGTATATCTTTACACAAAATATTTACTTCTTGGTGCGCGTAAACTTGGGTTCAAGTCCGTAAGGACTATTGAACAGAGTGGCTCAGAACAGGCTTTAGCCAAAACTATAGGTCCCGCCTTTAGGAGCTCAGCTGTTCATTTAGTCGTTCGTAGCAATTATTATTGATAATGTTTAGTAATAGTTTTTGGCGTTGCCTTTGTGTATTCTTTATTCACTTCTTCATTATATAAACACTTGCAAATAAATTCAACCACAATGTGTCTTACTTGTCAAATTTAAAGCCATTTACAATTGGTAGAGAACGAAAATTTAACGTTCCGACGTAGCTGGAAAAAGTAAAAGAAAAGAAGTATTGGAAGATATGGGGTTCGAACCCATATTCATGAGCATCAAATGTAGAATAACCAATAACCTTAAAGACTTCGGCCATGAGTGCTACGCTGAATAATATTCAATGTAGGCAAGTCTATACCGCTAACAATATAGAAAGTTTATGTATGTTTTTTCTTATTCTACACCAGTTGACAATGTGGAGATAATTTTGATGCAATGCGACTTCAGTCTGTAAGCCCGTTCCGAAAATTTACAAAAAGCTACACTTTCGCGTAATATAGGCATACGATGACGAATTAAATTCAATCCTGAGCCATTTGCTGTTGTACGAAACCTTCTGGTTGTAGGTTCGAATCGCCTGCAAGTGATGACTTTATACAAACTGTCAAAAGTTAAAAATTGTGTTACGTTCAACTTGTCATATTGCACGAACTTTATTACAACTTTTAATTGAAGTTTTAACTTCTCCTTTGCTAATGACATTTTCTTTTGGTGAGGTTAGCTTCGTTCAACCTGGTTTACATTAAAATAAAATACAATAAATGATCGTAACTTAATGTGATAATACTTACTCTAAACTGGTTTTGTTCCTAAAACTGCAAAAATATATTCATTTCATAATTCGACATGACAAAAAGGGTATGCACACACATGTGTTTATTTACCACACAATACATACAGACAAAATGTAACACATATTCAATGTTACATTTTCCTCGCATTTGAACTTAGTAATTCGTGGCTTCAGTCTTTAGTTGGCAAGAAGGAGTACAGGAAACGTGCCAGACTTTTCAGTACTAAAACCAGCCAACACAGTTTCAAACCCTGTTCAAGACAAAGTTTTTTTTAAAAAAAGAAGCGATCGTGAAGAATCTAATGAAAACTTCTCATACAAAACGGAGAATCCATCAGACTGTGGAATCAAACACCTGACTCACTATAGAGAGGAAGACACTTTACGAACGTTGGTTGGAAAAGTCCAAATAAAGTCTCTGGGGGTTACCAGGGCAGTTAGGAACACGTCATTGATCTGAAGTATCCACTTTTCATGTTCTTATTCTTAGAAAGAAACAATATACGACTTGTTAAGCACGTTTTGGGTAGAGTCACCTGTAGAGTATCGCTATCGTATTAGACTTTCAATGGGAAAACCTCGATTCGAATCCCCACCAGCCAGTATCCTTCTTGCATAAACTGATGTGTGCAAACAGATTCATCTCCGGGTTGGAGAACTTACGAAGTATCACTATTGAGAATTCCAGTAGACAGTGTATGTGTTCTTTATCATAATGATAATGTAGTTTTCAAGCTTTTCATTGGTCTTTCTCTCTTTCATGATGTATTGTTATCATGTCTTCCCTGAGTCTTTCTCTTCTTCTTCTTCCTCTTCTCTCTCTCACTATTCATCTTTTTTTGTCTTACTTTACATACACTCTCTCTCTTTTTGTACGTGCTCCAGAGTCAATTCCGGGCCACTTTCGATAACCCGGTAATAGGGTCAGATCCAAACAAGTGAACCGGTAACCAGATTGACCCGGTCTGTAAAATCTATTTAACTGGGACTTGCGTCGTCGTATGTTTCGTGTTCTCAGTGTAACATCTCCGGTCCTGGTAATCCCTGAAACAAACACTGTTCAAAGGCAATGAAATAATTAAAACCTTTCTTTCAATCTCTGGGTTATCAGATATAAATCGAATCACCGGGTCAGAATGGGTTCGAATCTTAAACCCGATGATACAGTCCAAAACTTGTCTAGTATCCCCCCGACAGCCGGTGAATCGTTTCAGCTCGGCCATTTTCATTCCATCTGTGCGAATTATTATAAACACTAGTTCATTAGTGTTGTAAGTATTAGAAATTTATATTCGCAATAGGTGGAATCTAGAACGGCATGTTCGGATCAGATAAATTTTGAGATATGAGTAGAAAATTGTCCCATTTTTTGGCTATTTCAAGAGACGAATTATTTGTATATTAGTTTGGCACAAAATTCGTTTCCATCCTATAATTTGTCAAAACACTGTTAAATGTATTTCTCTTCTTCACGTTTGAAATGTGGAACATGTAATGTCTACTATGCCTATAAGGAACATGCTTTTGAACATTTGCAACTTTTTATTTTGATACAGTTTGGATATGTAATCTTGGCTGTCTCTGATAGAAATTAAGCAGAAAAATTATAATTTTCTTTCTATGTTTAATTTGCATTAGTAGTCTAGAATGGAAAGTACGGCCTACGATATCTACTGGGTTTGTTATAATCAGTTATTCCGCCATTCCCCGGCCCCAAATCCTCGACATTACCCCCCCCCCCCCACAACTTTAACTTTTTTGCGGTCAAACGTTGGTAGAAGAAACATTGCAAAACTCTACTTACACCTCCAATTGTTGACTTTACACTCCCCAGTCTGAACATCCTGGCGGAATCCCTGATTACAATGTATTACGTTCAATGAGCTCCACCGAATTTGCAACCGAACTACGCGCAAACAATGCATCTGTGTTACACTTTGACACTATCCTAGATGTGTCTTAAAACTGCAGTTTCACTGGAAATCATGAGTATTTAATCCAACCACCAAGTATGGTCTCCATTTTCAAAGTGACTTAATGAATTTTTCAAGCACCCTTTGTATATTCGAATAGCCCTGAAAGAATATATAAAATCCAAAAGTTATTCTATTTTGCTGTTTGCTTACTGGGCACTGAACTTTATAATGTTAGGATCTTTTTTACTAAATCTACATTCCATATTTTTTAACTGTACGCTCTCTTCTTCTTCTTCTCTCCCTTTTCTCTCTCTCTCTCTCTGTCTCTGTCTCTCTCTCTCTTTTGCTATGGATCTAATTTCTCCTATTCACTTTAAATCGAAAAGAACATATTTTTTCCGGTGCCGGGCTAATTCATCTTGTTGAAAATTGTCTCTTCACGTCCACACATGCGAAAGGAGCATACATAAAACAAAATATTACCAGTGTTCGATTTGTCGTAATTTACGAAGGAGGGGTCCTAGAACTAATGGTTGCTGGTAAGTTTCAACCTACTTCCTGTTTGGGTAGAAATACCATGATTTTATCCCTGGTTGGCATGATATTCGGAATCAACAACCGAGGATCAAATCCTTACGCACCAGTGTAAATCCCCGGTTTAAAAAAACTCAGGTTACATTTTGTTTCATTGTACACTTCGCATCAAAAAACTTGCGACAGCGAACGCAGCTAGGCAACCCAAATGGCACCTTCTTATCCCATAATCGTGTCTGGTAAACAGACCCCTCTTTCTTCGTCCTTCGTCACACCCATAGTAAAATCAGCAAACATCATGAGCACGTTATTTCGGTGGTTTTTTGGTTTTTTCAAAATAGACATGTATTAGTATCGAATTCTATCGATAAAATGAAAGAATAAAAGCGAGACGAAACAATATACGTAAGTTGACGGAGGAAGAAATTTAAACACACAATGAAAAATTGAAACCGATGGGTGCCTTCAGGCAAAGGCAGAGAAATTAGAGAGAGGGGGGGAGGGGAGAAAAGAAGAAGATGGAGTACAGATAAAAATATGGAATTTAAATGTAGTAGAAAAGAACCTAACATTATAAAGTGCAGTGCTCACAAATCTAACAGCAAGGTAGAAGGGACTTTTGGATTTTATATGTTTTCAGGGCTATTCGAATATATAAAGGGCGCTCGAAAATTCATTTAGTCCCTTTCAATATTGCGACCAAAGTCAGATTAAATATTCATGATTTCCAGTGGAGACACATTTAGGATAATGTCAAAAGTGTAACACACATGATTTGTTTGTGTGTGGTTCGTCTGCAAATTCGGTGGGGCTCTTTGAACGTACTGGTTCGGAATACATTATAATCATGAATTCCGCCAGGATTTTCAGATTGGCGTGTGTAAAGTCAAAATTGGGAGGGTGTAGGTAGCTTTACAATGTTTCCGTCAACTTTTGACCGTGAAAATAAAGTAAAAGTTGGGGATATTCTCAAGGATTTGGAGCTGACCCCCCCTCCCAGTTGCCGGGGTATGGCGGAATCACTGATTGTAACAAACCATGTAGATACCGTGGTCCATATCTTCCATTCCAGACTAGTACTGTAAATTGAGCATACAAAGAACATGAATGGGTAATAATTTTTCTGCTTAATTTCTATCAGAAAGAGCCAAGATTATAATTCCAAACTGTATCAAAATGAAAAGTTCCAAATGTTCAAAAGCAATATTCGTATGTTCCTATAGGCATACCAGACATTACATGTTGCACATTTCAAAAGTGAAAAAAAGAACATTGAATATTATGTTGATAAATTTAATTATAGGATGGAAACGAATTTTTTGCCAAACTAATATAAAAATAATTCTTCTCTTGAAATAGCGAAAAAAGGGGGCTATTTTCTACTCATATCTTAATATGTATCTGTTCCGAACATGCCATTCTAGATTCCACCTATTGTGAATATAACGCTTTAATAATTACAACATTAATGAACTAGTGTTCATAACAATTCGCACAGATGGAATAAACCCGGCAGAGCTGAAACGGGTCCCGACTGTCGGGGGATGCTGGTCAGGTTTTGGACTCTCATCAGGTTTAAGATTCGAACGCATTCTGACGCGGTGATTCGATGTGTGATTTGATAACCTTGAAGATGAAGGAGATATTTTAATTGTTTCATTGCGTTTGAACAGTGTTTATTTCAGGGGTGCCCAGAATCGGAGATGTTATCCCGAGAACACGAAAAATACGACCTCAAAATTCCCAGTTAAATAGATTTTCCAGACCGGGTCAATCGGGTTATCGGGTCACTCATGTCTGGGTCAGTCCCTATCACCGATTCATCGAAAGTGACCCGAATTTGGCTGGGGAATAAGCACAAACAGAGGGTGTGTGTGTAAATTAAGAGGAGAAATAAACATGAATAGAGAGAAGGAAAGGTAAAAGAAAAGAAAGAAGCAGCGAAGACACGATAACAATACATCAAGAAAGAGAGGAAGGGAGAAAGATCAATGAAAAATATGAAAACTACATTATCATTATGCTAAACAGCACACACACCTGTTTACTCGGAATCTGACCAGTGATACTTCGTTAAGTTCTCCACAGTCCCGAGATGAATCCTTGTTTGAATACTTCAGTGTTTGCGAAAAAGAAACTGACTGATGGGGAATCGAACACAGGTTTTCAAATTAGAAGTCCAGCACGATAGCGATACTCCACAGACGACTTTACCCAAGACGTGCTTAACAAATGCTATAGTGTTTGTTTCTACGAATAATAACATGAAAATGGATACTTCATATCAATGTCGTGCTCTTAACTGTCCCCCCTGAGACTTAATTTGGACTTTTCCAACCAACATTCGTACATCGTCTTCCTCTCCATAATGACTCGTACTTCATTCCACAGTCGGAAATATTATCAGTTTTTCATGAGAAGTGATGGTCAGATTCTTCAAGGCCGCTTTGTAAAAAAGACGTGGTTTGAACAGGATTCGAACCTATATTGGTTTGCTTTAGTACATCAAATTTCGGCACTTTTCCTCTACTCCATTTTACCAACTAAATATTGAAGCCATGAATTACTAAGTTCATGTTTGGAAATAGCCAACTTCGTTCTGTAAGTTCTTTAAACCAAAATGCACGCTAAAAGTTTAGTTCATTTAGTCACTTATAGACAAATTAGTGCCCACTAATATCCAAAATAACGAAAGTCCAGGAAAAATGAAATAAACAATAACAGCTGATGCAGTTTCTATGCGTCGTAGAAGTTCAAAGTCACGCTTATAGGAATAAGTATTATTATTATTATTGTAGTGAAACGTCCGATAACTGACAGTTGTATATTCCCTGTGGAATAATATTGAATATTATGGAAGTAAACTCTGCTTTGTTTTTCTCTGAAAATATATTTCATAGAGCAAAAGTTCTATGATACGAATATTTACGTGTTTTTAAACTACTTCGTTTCTCATTCTATGCATGTGTTTAAAATGACTCCCTTGCAAGAAGGATATTCCAGGATTGTTACATTACAATTCCTAATATTCCGGGAGTATTCCTGGGTAATTTGAAATATGCCAGAACTTGTCCCGGGATTAGAATACTTGGTATCGTGAAAAAATACACGGAATATTTCTAATATATTCCCATAGAATAAAAATAACCTTGAAT
This sequence comes from Lepisma saccharinum, assembly GCA_022664845.1. Lineage (NCBI taxonomy): Eukaryota > Metazoa > Arthropoda > Insecta > Zygentoma > Lepismatidae > Lepisma > Lepisma saccharinum. The sequence goes on from JAGDQP010011686.1 coordinate 52,079, forward strand.
ATTAGAGAAAGATGTACGTTACACTGCAAAATCTTGTTTTGTAACGCTACAAGGATAAAAAGTATAGTAGAAAGTTAAAATGTAATTGGAAAGTTAAAAATAATCCTGAAATCTTCGAAAGACGGACATTGACATTAAATGTATAATGTGTTGAAAATATTCGGGCATGAATAATGCTGGTATATAGTGAGAATATATCTCCCTTTCTATTGTGTAGAACCTATATTTATTGCGTACTGTCTGGGAGTATTTATTCAGTTACTTAA